>JAVQJF010027952.1:0-66364 GCA_036023855.1 Gadopsis marmoratus | reverse complement strand
GCGTCGCCAAAATTTTAAACTCTTTTTGGGACTTGGGCAAAACTTCCGGCATAGGAATGTTGTTTTGTCCCCCCCCCCCCCCCCCCCCCGGCCTGGGATACAGTTGGGAAGGATACAGCTTTGAAGGCCACAGGACGCTAAAACAGGGGTGTCCGATCCTCTCCATGTCCAAGGTAAAAAAAAAAACAACAAAAAGAGACTGTAAACCACCCAGACACCGTTGTTGTAACGGTTTTTAAAGCGTTGTCGTGCGATGAAATGACTGCAGTTATGCTCAAAGTGTTTTGCTTGCCCCAGTTCAGGGGCCTCAGTGGGGCCCAGGCTCCAGGATCCAGGAGCTTCCCAGCTGCAGAGCCACTGCTGAGGTGTAAAGTGTGTGTGTGTGTGTGAGACAACGTGCGGTTTAAAAACAGGCCGTAAGGCCGGAGACACCAGTGTCTCCAAGTGTCTCTGTTGTTTGTCCCCACAGCAGGACAACACAATGGGAGAAACGGTGTTCGGACAAACGGCTTTATGTTTTTAATTTGCCATTTCCACTCTGTTCCAAGCCGGAAGGCCTTCGTAGTTTGGCACTGATGCAACCATGTGTTTCATTCAGGTGTACTACTGCTACTACTACTATTACTACTACTACTACACCCAAACACACACACAGCCTCTCTTCCTGTTTGACACACCTTTTTTTTTTTTCTTTCTACATTTAATTGCCAGAAGTTGTTGGTTTTATCGGTCCAGGTGTTTGCTTTGTTACGAGCTCACCTGGCAGCCGGGGCACACGGTGCCTTCAGTGCCAGCTGCCACAGACACTTTATGACCCTGCTGCCACTGTGTTTGGTTTTTTTTTTGTATGGCGAGAGGTCACACGTTTGAAACAACTAGGCCTATTATTCTTTGGCTGCGGTGGCGCAACAGTGTGTGTCATCAGATATCAGCCCACAGCTGCGTTTAACTCCGTCGGGCAGTGCAGAGGCATCTGTCGGGGAAGAACCGCTGGGATGGCTGCAGTGGGAAATCATTCACCACCGGACTACAGCCAGATGCTGTGTGTGTGTGTGTGTGTTTTTATTTATTGTATTGAGCCACCGGCAGTTAAGCAGGAAAATAAAACGAGGAGCTGGCTGGCAAAACTGGGAAGACCCTTGGTGAAATTTGGGATGAGGCAACCACTGTGTCCCGTAGATGTAAGCTCTGGCCCGGGTGCTCGTGTTGTGCCGAGGCCTGTCGGTTTCTGGAGATTGGTGACGACCGGGGAGAAATGGAGCTTTACACAAATACATGCACTCTCCCTCAACTGCAGCGAGTTTCCCACAACTGTTCTTCGTCCGTATCGTGTAAGATGCGTCTTGGAAGGTAAATTAGCCGAGGCGATCTCTGCTAGCTTTTCCCTCGGCTCAGCTGTCCACCACAGCACCTGTAGGCTACACCAGGTTTCACGGCTGTCATTTGGCAAGTTCTGCTCTTTACCCCTGTTCATTATTTTCCCAAATAATGCAGCGACGTCACTGTCCAGATTCTCTCAAATCCATCAAACGGCCTGCTCACGTTACCAGGTTATTCTGTGCTGACCAAGACAAATGTGGTCTTTCTGCAGAAAAACAAACCAAAAAAAAAACTGCAGTGCATTTTGGCAAAGGGGAAGAAGTGTGAGCGGAGCTGAGGTGGGGTGAGCAAGCAGCACAGCACATTACAGACACAAACCCAAAATGCATCCCTTTTTTTAAGCTTTACAAATCTCTAAATAAGAATTCACCAACAAGATGGGAAGTGATTTTTATTTTTAGCTATTTAAAGCCAAAGATCTTGTGAGGGGGTTTCCAAAGAGAGGTTTTTTTTTTCCCCTTTCATTTTACTGCAGTTGGAATTTCTTGGAGTCAACATCTAGTGGCCATAAGAGGAACTGCAGGTTTAAGTGAGTCACGGTGGCTTTGGCATTCATTGAGTGGTTGTTTTCCCAAAATTGTATCAAAGTGTTGAAGACCAAAGTATGTTACTCGTGGAAGTCAATTTATTTCTTAGAGTTTTTGAAGATACATTTTTGTGATGTATTTAATTTGAAAAGGTCCCTGTTTAAGGAAGAATGTCAATACGACTTTATACTCTTGCAGATTTTTTAAAATGTACTTATTTTACAAAAATCAAGATTTTAAGACTAGATGACGCATCAAGTTGTTTTTCTTCAGTGCGCGAAGACTCAACGTTTCTGCCCATGTTCAGGTTGAATGTGACCCAGTTTAGAGTTAGAGGTTAGGTTTAAAGTTAGGTCGGAGTAGAGACGAGGCTTAGGTATGTATTGTTGAAGGTTAAGTATGGAAGTTTACTGTGTGTATGAGCTGTGGCTCTCGGCAGAGCAATGCCGTTGCACATTTTTCTTCTGGTAAACCTTTACGGTTGGACCTGCCCCAACACCCTCGTAAAGCCTATTTCCAGACAGAGATCATCCATAATTCTTGTTTTTTGTTTTATTTTGGTCAGGGTAGACTGTCCCATGATTCAGGGGTATGAGGTTACTTGTAGTTACTTGTGGAATGGAATGCTCATTGGTCAGACATGGCGCCTAAAGCATCACAGGAATGGAGGCAACTTAAGAGATCCCAGAGATGGGACAACAGTTATGCAGCTTGGCACCCTTGGCCCCGCCCTAACCCCACCACCCACCAATATGAAAAAAACCACCATGTTTTTGTCTACGCAAAGTTTTATCTGTACAAACAGTGAGTGCTGTGTCCTTCTTAGAAATGCCCCAAAGGGGTGTAGACTAGACTGCCAGGCAAGGAGGCGGGTGAGGGTGTAGTTCAAGCTGCTTCTTATGTTTGGCTACTTTGCTGTGTAGCCATGATCCCAGTACTGCTCTGCATCTACTGGAAAGTAGTTAAGAATGTATTTTGTGACATCTATATACAGAATATAATGACTTGGTAAATGTATGCAAGATCAAATTAATGGCATCACGTGAGACCAAAGTCTTCACGCGTGGAATTTTCCGCACTGTAAATTCTCACTTGAAAGTTTTTCTTTGAACGGTGTCGTCGGTGTTCCTCAACACAGACGCCCAGCAGTCTCCTGGAAAATGTATCTAAATAAATCCAATTTTCATGAGTTTTATCAGCCACTTGCTGTGAAGAATACAGTCTGAATCAGAGCTGTGCTTGAGACAAACCTTCACTGTACTTGTACAGTTGCTGTTTGCTAACTCTCACTGCTGGAACAGATGCAGCTGTGGGTTAAACTGACTTTTAAAAAGGATTAAGCACAGCTTGGATTTGTGCATGTGGGTATGGTATACTTGCATATGTCAGGATACTCAACTTGTGTAACTGCCAGTCAAGCTTTTTGAGATGCAACGGGATCAATTAAAGGTTGATTGCTTAACAAAATGGTTGCAATAGCAGACAAGATTTTAAAACCACAGCTATGTCGAAACGTGCCAGAATGTGGTTGTGTCTTTTTTAGAGGATAGACTACTTTGTCAATGTGCCCAAGGAAATATATATTTGTCTTTTTATATATCCCTCTTAGTTACAAATGCATTTTGTCATACTGTCTAAACTGTTAGTTCAGCTGAATGAGGGTCATGTCATATAGTTACTAGGGTCAGTCTATCTGTCTCGGTCTAATGCTAGCCAGGCTGTAGATTCTTATTCACAGTTAGAACCAAATACAACTATGTGCCACAGTCTGTGTCGGTGTTTGTTTCACATGTTGTGCTTTATTATCCATAATATCGTTGCTCCCCGCCTTCTCATCCTCTGTTTTTAATGCAGAAAAGACCTCCAAACATCTCATTGTGTGACCCAAGGTATAAGTGTATTCATTTAATTTTTTTATTTTTTGCGCTGGACTGCCTTGCGGGAACATGTGCATTTATTGCACACGTCACCCCATCTGCCCTGAAGGAGTAACACCGTTGTGGCAGAATGTGGAGTATGTTCCTCCAGATATATGGCCGTTAAATGCCTGATCACAGGCCAGAGAGGCTGACGCGGGGAGGGCTGCTGCGGACTTGTTGTGACCCCATGTTGGAGCTCTGCGCTCTCACAAGGGTGTTTACCGATGACCACGTAGCAGAAATATGCAGTGACGGGGGCTGACTTTTGCAACCGCCCCTATGCATTTATGGGGTGCGGAAGGGTGGTGTTTCATGACCCCTAGCATTCCTGAATTATGCATCAATACTGCTTATGCACTACTAATGCTGAATCTGACTTCCAGACTGATGTCTGTCATATTACTGTTACCATTACTGAATATCAGGTCATTGTGTTTTGATATCTTTGACATAAAAAATGAAGGTTACGCTGACGTCAGGCTGAAGTAGAGTGCTGCAGGGATGACGTACATGTAACAGCAATGGGATTTTTCTTTTGGATTATTGCAAAAAGAAAAAGCTCCGTGGCATACGAACGTTTGATACTTGCACGTTTTGTTCAGCAAGATAATCTTCACACACGAAAGCCATCACCAGAAGTAAAAGCTAACATCAGGCTATAAACGAACTACACCGCGGTTGCATGACTTCTACGTCACCGCCACTAAGCTTCCGACTTGTAATTTGATTTTGCGCTCTAACCTCTTCTACAAAAGTCTTTCAGGAAGTTTGAGAATAGTCTACAAGAGTGTGAGTATAAACTCGATGAGTCTTTAAAGGCGCACGAGTGCGTGGATTCGTTTCTGTGTTTGGCGTGATGACGTTTAATGTCCCCAACAACCTCTGTCGTCTCATTTAGCCACTTGTTAGCAGCGCTTTTTATAAGACACTTAAAAGCTTAAGAAATTAATAGGGTATTTACTGACATATTTTATGTCGTAGATCAAAGCATGAGAATCTCTAAAGCTTTTGTTAACTCCGACCAAGGCCTTTACCTTGTACAGCAGCAGAATGTCTGAGAGTCTTATGAGCTGTTAATATTTCTGCTTCACTTCTAAATATTTGGTCTTCTTGGTACTTAAGAAGTAAACTGCCCACTGCTTGCTTTAATTTCAGAAAATAACAAAACATGAACGATGTGGATGACCCCCCCCAACCAATCTTCTCTCTACCCAACCGGTCGAGGCAGATGACGCCCACCCAGAGCCTGGTTCTGCTCGAGGTTTCTGCCTGTTAAAAGGCAGTTTCTCCTTGCCACTGTCGCGTAGCGCTTGCTCATGGTGGAATTGTTGGGTCTATACATATAGAGTTGGTTTAGACTTGCACTATGTTAACAAGTGCTATGAGATAACTGTTTTGATATAGCGCTATATAAATCAAATTGAATTGAATCTCCAAGCTCTAACTCCATCTCGTCCTCCACAGGCAAAGATTGGCAGCATCATGGTTTGGCTCCGTGGTGCCCTTGTGACCGGCTGCGTTTCCTGGAATAAGCTGGAACCTGAGCCTTGAAAGCCACACCATGGAATGCCTATAGTGCTGCACCTCACCATCATCCAGCCCACCAGCATCAGCGGGAATCGGAAACGCAAGAGGGACACAAACAAATAAGGGACACAGAGGAGGTCTCCCAAATCTGTGCCTTAGATCTGTGCTCCTGGAGACTCTCTTTATTTAGGTCATCCAGCTTGAAAGGGATCTTTTGGCAGGTGTAGGGGAGAGAGTGCCAGTGTGCATGTGTGTGTTTCCCTTTTAGAGTAGGGGCCTGCCCTGGGCACTGAGGCCATGAGGCCCAAGACTTTCCCAGCTGCCCCATATGTGGGCAACACACGCCAGAGGCTTCAGGAGATCAAGGAGGGTCTGAAGCAGCCGGCCAAGCTGGTGAGCCAGGCCCTGCACGGGGGCAGCTCCCGGACAGATGGCGGCAGAGGGGCCGACTGCAAGAGCGGGAAAGACGCAGCCAGCCGACAGCAGCAGCTCCGACCTCCGCAGAAGTTCAACAACTACCAGAATGCCCTGCGGGAAATCCGCAAGTCCCTCATGCCCTTTGAAAATGAGTCGGGCCCATCTTCTGGGTCGGGACATCCTGCGGGCGCCGGCGAGGTCAACCGGCAGATGCTGCAGGAGCTGGTCAATGCCGGCTGTGACCAGGTGAGCCAGAGAGAGAGGAAGAGAGTGTATGTTTGTGCGTATATGGGTTTTTGTCTCGACAGTTTCTTGACACAGTTTGTGTCCTTTACACGAGAATGTGCTCTGTTTGGTGCACTTTTATTAAGACTGTGTATACCAAGCTAACCATCCCTTTTTTTTAATATCTGCGTTGTATTAGTACCTTGAAAAACGGTAATATGGTACTATTTCATTAACAGACTCCTTAACTGAATTGCTATTGGTTTGAGGGGCAACTAAAGCCGAATAATTTAACCTCAGCATGTCTTCCTGAAATGCCAGCTGCTCCAGTTTACAGGGCTTACTGTTTATTTGGTACACCAGTGGTTAAAGGGCTTTGTGGACGGGACCTGTGATGGGAGCTCGGCATGTGAAGAATGCTCAGCTCAAGCCTATGCACGGCACTACGACGGAATCCTCCTCCTCTACAGTGGAGTTCTGAGGCTGCCCCTGCAGGGAGAGGCAGTGGGGCCAAGCCAAATCGATTTCAGCCTCTGGATGGCTGGAATTTAGTCATGCTCTTTGCAAATTTTTATATTCTAGTATGTTTCTAAATCTCATATAGAAACTTGGGTGTAAAATTCATCAAGGCAACGGGGCACTTTATAGATGGTTTTAGTAGCAATCGTGCAAAGTAACAAAGTACATTTACTCAAGTACTGTACTTAAGTACTATTTTGAGGTACTTTACTTGAGTATTTCCATTTGGTGCTCTCTTATACTTCTACTCCACTACATTTCAGAGGCTGAAGCTTGTACTACTTTCTCTTTTTACACTAAAGGTATTTGGCAGCGATTGTTAATAGTTACCTTTCAGATTAGAATTTTACACAAGAGGCATACAGTATGATATGCTTATAAAACACAGTGCTTTTATAATGATTAAAACCGTGTTTGGGACCCCTTGACGCATTTCAGTTGTCTGTGAGTTGTTAGCAGTTCCTGCAATGGGGGGGATTTCCTAAACCTCTCAGATGGTTTCATTTAAAAAAAAAAAATAGTTTGAGGCCAAAAAAGGTCAGATTTTCCAATATTTCACAAAAAAGCAAACGTTCCAAAAAATAAATACAGATAGGCTCTATTGGCAGCCATTTCCTCGGTTTCAGTGCCGGCTAGTCAACCTCCGTTGCTGCCACCGTTGTAAATGGCCCAAAGCAGTGTGGGCCCGGTCAATACAAACAGGAAGTGAACATTCAATGGCAGCAGGGTGGAACAGTTCCTTCTGCTGCAGTCAAGTCGCCACCCAACATGACGCCTCTCCTCCCCCGCTGTCTCTGTCCCGCTGTGTCTCTGTACATAATGCGTTTCTCCATTCTTACTAGGATGCACATTTTGAAGAAATGTTTCGATTTGTTAACGTTGATTACAGTGAATTATTAATCAGAATTTGAGTGAATTCAATAATAGAGAGCCAATAAAAATGTGAGCAATCAATACTTACTTTAGCAAAACTTTCTCTAAAACATTGAAAGCACATTAGACCAACATAATAAACAGAACAGAGTTTTGGTTTTAAAAAAAAAAAAGTGCGTGTGAAAGACGAGCGAAATAAACTCTGATTGTCTGAACAGCCAATCGGTGAGCTCTCTCGCTCTGCTGCTGATTCAACACGTTGGATACGGACTACAAAGTGTCTTGACGTACCTCTTGACCTCTCATCACACACTTTACTGTACGTACTGTGGTGTGTGTCATTAATAACCCATTTGGGTCATTGCTCTGGACATCTTTGCTGTGATGGATTTGCCTCTGATAGAGAGACAGCCTCCATTTTTAAGCCACCAAGCTATTTTTTTTTTCTTCTTCAAGCATATTCCAGAGCCTTCATGGCTTCTGTACATCATCCATGTCCTTGAACACCCCCTCACCTAATTACTCCTTCGCCTCTTATGGGGAGACAACCCTATTTGTTCACCCCAACTCTTATCAGCTATCTTCGTCGTCCTCTTGCTCTTTGTCTCGCCTGTCTTCTCCAGCTGCAAATTACAGAGCAATGTGGCTCGTTGCATAATGGCTTTTTTTTTGAAGGAGGAAATGTTTTGGAGGGGGAGCGAGGGTGGGGGGTGGCATGCCACGCATCCAGATGACAGGGAAAGAAAGGAAATTAAGGGGAGGAGGGTGCGTTCAGCACTTTCCTTCCCTAAACTGCTTGGCTGTCGTCACAGGCCTTCTACTGTATGTACAGGACAACCTGCGGCCAGGCAGGAATCCGGTGCACGCTAAGCATATTGAAGCCTTCGACGTGTGAGTGAGTAAACACTGCGGTGTTTATGTAGCGATGAGGCCGACAGGATGTGACTTGAAAGCAGTGTGTATGTTAGTGTTTATATTTTGGGGTAGGAGATGTGGCTTTCCTCGGCTCACACTGTAATAACGTGTGCGTAAGGTGTAACCTCGCCTAAGCATTGCCGTACACTTATTTTGTCCACAGAGGATCTTTTTGCGCGTTACTGCCGTGATGTGAGGAAGAGGAGGGAGGAAGAGAGTGCATGTTTTATGACTCTCTCTGTGGAAATGATGCATGCCTCTCGGCATGTCCATCCATCTGCACTCTGCTCCTGAACGTCCTCAATATGGCTCTGATTTGCAGGCTCCCATGCTGGAATGTGTTTCAGAATTGGGTCAAAGAGACAACTAATATCAAAAAACGCTCTGGATGACGTTGACTGTCCCCCTTGTGCAAAGAGAAAAATAATGTGTGTGTAACTCGGCGTGTGTTTGTGCTTGTCTGGCAGAGCAGTTTGTGCTTTTTGTTGTAAAGTTTATAGGTTGGTGATCATGCGTTGGGATAACTGGGCGGCTTGCGGCCAGAGAGAGAGAGAGAGAGAGAGAGCCTGCTTCCTGGGCTGAGGAATGTGAGCAAGGAACATCTGTCACCATGACAGCCAACCACACACACAAAATCCAAGAGAGGAAGTGACGGACAATAAAAAGCAGAGTGTTCCTGTGTTTCGATGGTTCAGTATATCTCTCCGTTTTAGTATAACTGTCGGAACTGTTTAATATCAGCTTAAATATTTGAGCTTGTGTTTTAAACCAAATATTTTATACTTCATACAAATACTGCTTTACTGTTCTGTAATACAAAATAAATCATGACAGCAGAGAAGGCACACTGTTGTCTTGTGTAGGTAGAGCGACTGAGTGAGAGGAGGCCATAATGTGACATTTCTGGGCGGCTCTGGCAGCCAGCACTTTCTACTGGCTACACAGGAATGCAACACACACACACACACACACACACACACACACACACACACACACAGACAGACAGGAAACAAAGTATAAACAGTGTGTGTGGGGATGGTCAGTCTTGGGCTCCAGGACGTTATGTACGTGTGTGTGTGTGAACATGCAGATGCAATGGGAGGGGACGAAAGCAGGCTTGTGCACGTTGCATGCACTAGTTTATTTACACCAATACAGACGCACTCTGACGGACGCCACACACGCGCACACTACAGAAAGCATAGGACGTGTGCAGCCGTGGCATTTCCTGCCTCTTTAGAGCTGACTGTGCCCACGGTTTCTCTGCTGTCCTACTTTTAAACCATTTTATGTTTGATTTAGTTTCCTCCCAACAAATAAAACTGGCCGGTCTGTCATGAGAAACCGCAGGCAGGAGGGGCACAAAATGGCTGCACAGGGCCATTATATTACAATAGAAAACCTTCAAAGTTCTCGTGATAGTAACTACTTTGACGGTAGTTACAAAATGCCTCAATGACATAATATTACACATAAGGCCAAGCAGGTCAATTTCAAAGACGGATCATTCAAAGCGTTTACATACGGCAAAATGTAATACCATTCAACAGCACCACAAACTACAGCCTCCAAGAAAGAATCGACACCTTTCTTAAACGGAACATTATAACCTTCATGACTGTTGTATCAGGCCCCATTAGTTTTTGCTAGCTGCACCTAATAAACTGGCAATGAGTGTAAATGGTTTCGGTGCAGGGACCAGTCCAGTAATAAGTTGCCCTAAATGTACTAAAGGAAGACAGATGATGTAAAAGGCAGAAAAGAAAACGGAAAGGTGTCTTTTATTTGAAAGTTGCTGCACACTGAAGATCATGCGGCAGTAGCTTCCATCTGCGCGCAGCATCGTAGCTAAATGCAGTTTCACCATGTTGTCTGTGACTCGAGGCACTTCTGCCTGCTGAGTGATTTATTAACTAGCAGCAACACTTTAAAATGTTCTAAAATGGCCTTTATGTCACAGTAAAGATTTAAGAGTAGGAATAATGTGCTCAGTTCTCTTGGTTCTTGTCAGGAATCTGGCAGCAGAAGTCTGAATGTGCTGCAGGTCAAGAGCAGGGGCCATATTGCAATTGTCCATAAATGATAATGCATATGCTATAATGGCAATAACGTGCCTTTTTTTATATTTATAGTGTAAAACAACTATACGCTTAAGATACTGAGGATTCAGCTATTGACAATTATCATACTTTTGCCTCAATAAGAAGTTACTCGAGAAATCGGCTAAATGCTTAAAAATAACGACCACTTCAATTACAATGTAGTAATAAATTAATATGCATGTATGTAGGCTTTACATCCAAAGCAAACATACAACATGTTAGTTGTATTGCATCGTTGTTGTAATGTAATTTAATAAGTAAAGTTGGGCCTTAACACCGTCAGGCCCTGTGAGTGAATAATGAAATCCGTTATTTGTAAAAGCATTAAGACTGTCAACGGTGGCTGCTGTTACTGCATGTGACCAGCAGGGGCACCTGAGTGTCGGGCCTGAATGCCATCTCTGTCAGAGCGGCGGACAGAGGTCTGAGTTGAAATGTCTGTGCAGTGAGGTCATATGCCGTTTGAGGGGATTTCCTCATCTAGGTGTGGATCGCTCAGTCGGAGATGGAAAGACAGATTCTCTGTTGTGTGTATATATCTCAACGCTCTGCTGTCTTGCTTGTTTACATGTTTATTATTGTGAAAAGGGCAGAGGGTTCATTATAATGATGCTGGTTGTTCCCCCACCGTGCACTAAGGACTGCCCTGCATGTTGCCTCTTTCATATTTTTCTGCCGTGTCTCAATCATGAATTTCACGGCAGCTGACAAATAGAAAATACCAAAGTGGTTAACCAACATTTTTCACATAGGTGACCTACATTCCTTTGGGCTTTTTACAGTGACCCACCTGTTGGAGCCTGGGATGAGCTCCCTATGCCCCACGTTTGGGCATGATTGAGGAGAACACCATTGACTCTAATTCAGTTGAAAATACATACACTCAATTTCATTTTTATTGTGGTATTTTAGGGTTTTTAGTAACTAAATCGGCTAGAAATTAATAATTTGGATGGTACGTTGTTGATGGCGGGAAACTCCCATATCCAAGATTTGAGAGTTGGCTGCATAACAGGAATTTTCTTTTTTTTTTATTATATTAATGCAATATGCTTCCAAATTCCCATGATCCTTTTCACAATACCCATGTGTTATTGCTTGTCTTCTGTGTTTGTTTTTCTGACAACACATTAACACATTTTGACATATAACTGTGACTGAGAAATTAAGGTGACCTGATACACGATATCCATGGGGTCTTTCAAAAAGTATTGAAAGGTATTACATCACATTAGCAAAAACTAAGACCCGTAATCTGCATTTTACAAGGTGTTGTTTTTTTCGAACATGGATTCGGACAGACTGTCTATGATTTAATATCATTTATGGCCAATGTTTTCTTAGGCCAAATGGAAATGTTTGTTGATGAAATGTTTTCGTTGTGTGTGTGTGCGCATGAGAGTATGTGACTATTATTCCTTTTAATAAACCTTTCCTTTGGGTCAGTCACTACTTTATTCTCTTGGGTTTTGTTCCCTCCTGGCCGATCTGAATTGGGTCAAACTAAGACTATTGCAATCTCAGAATAAATGTACTGGTATAGTTCTGTAAATGTAAGTTAGGGTGTGTTGCTGATAACCAGTTACAACTTGTGGCGTTGCAGTCTTAAAATATGTTTAAAAGGTCTGAAATTTAACTTCAGGATTCCTGCATAAGCCCTGTGATATTTGACTATTAATCTCAAGCACCTTTTGAGTCTCTGTTAATTATTAAACCATACTAAAATGCACAAAACCTCAGGAAAGGAAGAAATGATGCATGCAAAAATGTAAAAAACTACAAAATGCTGTGGAAAACGGACGATAGCGATAGAAATGGTAAATGGACTTCACTTCTATAGCGCTTTTCATCCTTAACAGTTCCCAAAGCGCTTTTACAGATTGGTCTCATTCACCCACTCACACACTAAGTCTATGCAGTTGGTGTAAAAGGTGAAGTCTGTTACAGGGAGCTCACGCTGGCCATTAGCAGTGAAGCCTGTTTGTTTGTGCCACTGAGGTACACACAGAACCACACTACAACCACTGAATCACTCACATGAAATAATTGCACGCGTTGCAAAATATTGCGCAGCGTTGCGATAATTGGCTCAGAGGTTTTTTTTGAATACCATGTCACTCATGTTGTGACAATGAAATTGTCAGTTTATTTCACTGTAAAACAAAAAGCAATAAACGCTTGTCGTAAACTTTTTCATCCCCCTTAATTTCAATCATTCCCATTTCTAGACATTACTACTCCGACTTAATTTATTATTCCAAATATTTAATTTGAGCTCATTTGTGGTGGCATGTTTTTTGTGGAGTTGTGACAGGAAGTCACTGGTATGTGACCCCAAGTGTAGAGGATACACCTGCTCGAGCACCTACTGAATCAGTGTTATTTTTCACATGTGCCTGTGTTGTGTATTTTTGTGTGATTGATTGCAGATACCCCCAGCAGTGTCTTTTCAAAGCTAATGTTTAGGGTTCTTGTGTATTTGTGAGTAGAAAAATCAAGCACTGAATATCTGGCCAGATTTGTAGTCTTATTTTACTTCCTGAGTCATCGTTTAGGCAAATTTCCACTTGTGTTTAGACAGTATTAATTTCTAAACTTTACATTCTTTTTGTTCAATGAAAAGGGTGGTGGTTAAAGAAAAGTATCAAGTTTTTCAACTTTTCTTTTTGTGTGTGTGTGTGTGTGTGTGTGCGCGCGCTTCACAGGAGATGGCAGTACGGGCCCTGAAGCAGACGGGAAGTAGGAACATCGAAGCCGCCTTGGAGTACATCAGCAAAATGGGGTACCTTGACCCTCGCAATGAGCTCATCGTCCGTGTCATCAAGCAGACTTCACCAGGTACAAATACAACCGCAATAAGTTGGCATCTTTTTATAAACCCTTTTATCTTTTCATTAAATAAATTTACTGTATGTGTTTATGGATTGAAGTTAATATTATATTAATTATGATATTATTGCTTAATATATTTAGTGATCTTATTCCTTGTCCTTTCAGGAAAAGCTGGCATACCAAACTCAATGGACCACCGACCGTCTTTAGAGGCTTCAGGTGAGGCAGGTCCCATGCCTCCGTACCACCAGATGGGAGCTCCCATGTATGACGGGGCAGGTGGATACGGCCCAGAGGCTGAGATGTCCAGACCCTACATGAGCGCTCCCCCTGTAATGAACTACATGATGCCCCCGTCTGGTGCAGCACAGGGTCCTGTCATGGGAAACTCAATGGGTCGACCTCCCAGTATGGGCACCTATCCACCAGGTATGGCCACCCAAAGCAACCCAGCCAACACTATGTATCCCCCAGGGGCCCAGCAGAAGGGTTACCCTGGCAGTATGGAGCAGCACGGGCCCATGATGAGCTACAACGTCCCTGGCCAGCCTCTGCAGCTCCAGCCTCAGCCACCAGGGGGCCCTGTCCCCGGCCCCCACTATGACTACAGCCATGCAAGGCCACACATGATGGAGCCTGCAGGCTATGGAGTCAAGAGGACCGCCTCCTTCCAGAACAAGATGGCACCGCCCCCCATGGCGGCCCCAGACAACTACGTCAACATGCAGGGGAAAGGGACCATGGGGCAGAACGGTCCAGGAGGAGGAGGGGGAGGGTACCCAGCTAACCTGTACCTGCCCCCTCATTCCCACCCACGCCAGGCCAGCCCCACCTCCCACCAGGTCCACATGATGTCTCGTTCCCCAGGAGGGGTGGCAGCTATGGGCCCTGACTTCTCCGATATGCCCCAGAGCTTGATGACACCCTCCAGGGCCAGCCTCAATCTGGACCTGTATGATCACCACTGGGCAGGGCCTCCAGGTCCTGAAGGGGCTCCTCCACCCAGGCAACCCCAACCCCAGGGCCCATTCAGGGGGGAGGTGCGTGTCCCCAGCAGAACCAACTCTTTCAACAGTCGAACTGCAGGGCCCAATGGTGTCCGGCCCGCGATGGCTGCACCCCCCACAGCTGGGAAACAGGACCCCTCCTTGGGCCCTCCGAACACCATCACCGCTGTAACATCCCCGCCCATCCAACAGCCGGTCAAGAGTATCCGTGTGATGAGACCAGAGCCCAAGACGGCCGTGGGGCCGTGTCATCCCGGCTGGATGACTGCTCAGGCACAGGATGCAGCAGAGCCTCTGGCCTACATGCCAGAAGAGACCTACTCCCTTGAGCCCGCACAGGAGCCACGATGCCCACCACCACCTTACCCCAAAAACCTGCTCATGTCTGGGGCAGCTGGGGAGCCAGGAGCCACGGAAGGAGCCGGAGCCATATGTGGGGCTCAGGATCTCAGCAATCCTGCTCTCAGAAGCACACATGGCGGCAGCGGAGGGAGCGGAAAGGCAGAGGAGAGTCAGCGGGTGAAGGAGAAGACGAAGATGGGCAAGGGAGAAAAAACTGTGAAAGACAAGAAGCAGATCCAGACGTCACCGGTTCCTGTGAGGAAGAATGGACGTGATGAGGAAAAGAGAGAGTCACGCATCAAGACCTACTCACCTTTTGCATTCAAGTTCTACATGGAGCAGCACATCGAGAATGTGATGAAGACCCACCAGCAGAAACTGAACCGCAGGCTTCAGCTGGAACAAGAGATGTCCAAGGTAAGACATAAGTGAACTCCCTGCTCTATCTTACAAAGTCAAGTTAGTTGATGAATTATCTTAATAACAGAAAGCAATGAGATGGCCTCTTGGCTAAGCTGACTGTGAGCTTTCAGTTAATGAAAATTAAGTCTTTAATGAGTGTCAGCAATATACATAACCCCTGCATGCTCTGTGTAATGAGACTATAAATATATCTATTGAGCTTTTTGACTAACCTAATTCAAATATTTGGCTTCACTGGAAAGCATCTTGCCAGTAGGAATTAAAGGAGCACACCAGTGGTTTTGCACGTTTCATCCCATTGACTACACATTGTGCATTCTTTGCATTATTGTAGACCATGTCCAAGAGGTTGTCTTTGTTTTAGACGGCAATACCTTTGTTTTGGAATGAGAAGTCAGTGATTTGACCGTTTCATGAGCTTGTCCTGAGTCATGACTTTGGCCTCTGCCCTTTTGACCTGCTTTAAAGTGATTGGAAAGGCATTTTTAGAGGAGGAAAATACCACAGCTGGGTGGAGACAGTTCAGTAACAGAAATGGTTAAATTGACCAACAAAGGTCAGGGCTCTGGATTCAACCCATGACACATTCTTAGGTGATTAATTAAACAAAAATAAAAAATGTACTCGCTTCTGAGCCTGCTTTTGAAAGGGCTGTGTAGTCATTGTTTATTCCCATCTCCATTTTTCTTCAACCCCTGTCCTTCCTGCTCAGGCTGGCCTATCGGAAGCAGAGCAGGAACAGATGAGGAAGATGCTGAACCAGAAAGAGTCTAACTACAACAGGCTACGCCGCGCCAAAATGGACAAGTCCATGTTTGTCAAAATCAAGACGTTGGGCATAGGTGCCTTTGGTGAAGTGTGTCTTACGCGTAAGGTGGACACAGGTGCACTTTATGCCATGAAAACACTGCGCAAGAAAGATGTCCTCAACCGCAACCAGGTGATGTAATACATTTTTATTCATATAGACTCTTGAGTTAGGCCCTGTGCATTTGTACCAGTTACATATAGACATTCACCTCTTTTAGTTTGTTCATAAAATACAAGTGGGCACAGCCAGTTTGTGCCTATTTGGACATTATTATTTAAATTTATGATGACATGTTGTGTAATCTAGTTCAAATGAGAACTTTCTTTGGTGCAGGTTGCCCACGTCAAAGCAGAGCGCGATATCCTGGCAGAGGCAGACAACGAGTGGGTGGTGCGTCTCTACTACTCCTTCCAGGACCGCGACAGCCTCTACTTTGTCATGGACTACATCCCCGGAGGAGACATGATGAGCCTGCTCATCCGAATGGGCGTCTTCCCCGAACCTCTTGCACGCTTCTACGTGGCGGAGCTCACGCTGGCCATCGAGAGCGTCCACAAGATGGGCTTCATCCACCGCGACATCAAGCCCGACAACATCCTCATTGACCTGGACGGACACATCAAGCTGACAGACTTTGGCCTGTGCACGGGCTTCCGCTGGACGCACAACTCCAAGTACTACCAGAAAGGTGAGGCAGTTTGTGATGATCATATACTGTATGTCTGTATTAATTTTCACTGATCTTAAAGCTCGAGCTTTGATTGTCTGTACTTAAAAATCATGTTCAGGCAAAACCAAATGAGCTTGCAGGTGTATTTTCAGACACATTCATGCTTGGCAGCTTCAAGTCCGGCCAGCTTTCTTTGCTGGTCATTAAGTGCTTTGCTCAAGGGCACCTCCAAAGTGCAGGCAATAGTTCAGAGTGTTACCTTTCCCACCCAGCTAATCCAGCTGTGTGTCATTGTGTGTTTTCTGTGTGGAGTTTAACATCATTGCCCCTTCTTCTGTCTCCAGGAAGTCACGTCAGACAGGACAGCATGGAGCCCAGTGACTTCTGGGACGACGTGTCTAACTGCCGCTGCGGCGACCGGCTGATGACACTGGAGCAGCGCGCCAACCGGCAGCACCAGCGCTGCCTGGCTCACTCCCTGGTGGGAACGCCTAATTACATCGCACCAGAGGTGCTGCTGCGCAAAGGTGGATGAATTGTTGCAGATGCAGCTACACAGTGTTTGAAATAAAGTGTCTGATGACCGAAATACCTTTTTTATTTGGCTATTTAACCATCCAGACATAAGAGATTAGGTTTATTATGGCCAGCAGGGATTAAAATGAAAAAACTATGATGTTGAAATGCTGACAATGAGCTTTCATTTGAGGGCATTTTGGTTGAACACTGTTTTTGTCCTGCTGTTGAAAAACTCTATAAACTATAAAAAGGGCTACAATTTCTATTCTACACTGTTGATCCAGCATCAATGTGAGAACCCCCAGCCATTCACAAAGGTCAGCACTTTAACCTCAGAGTCATTGTTTCATTTCAGATCAGTGTCCTGAAGAATAAAGCCAAACCAATTGAAAATATCTCTGTACAAATACATATAATACTGGATGTTGCTGTATGTTTGTCTCTAAAATGAGAGCACTTGCAGATTATTCCGATATTTGTGTCTTGTGTGCAGGTTACACCCAGCTGTGTGACTGGTGGAGCGTGGGCGTTATCCTGTTCGAGATGCTGGTGGGACAGCCGCCCTTCCTGGCCCCAACACCTACAGAGACTCAGATTAAGGTCAGTGAAGAAGAAAAATATTCCCGCATTGATTTTAGAAATTCAATGTGGTTGAATGCATGTTTTGAAGGTCAATAATTAACTTTCTATCTCAAATCAAAAATGTTTGATGTGAATCCAGTAGATTAATTATATCAATGATCTGCTTCTGAGATTACTGTAGCTGTGATGAGCTCATGTATTGTCTCGCCCGCCACAGGTCATTAACTGGGAGAGCACACTGCAGGTGCCTGCCCAGGTCAAACTGAGCCCCGAGGCCGTGGACATCATCGGCCGTCTCTGCTGCTCTGCAGAGGATCGTGTGGGTACCAATGGCGCCGGCGAGATCAAGGCTCACCCCTTCTTCGCCCAGGTGGACTTCTCCAGCAATCTGCGGCAGCAACCAGCCCCGTACCGGCCCAAGATCGCCCACCCAATGGACACTTCCAACTTTGACCCTGTGGAAGAGGAGGGCGTCCCCGGGGCGTGGAGTGACAGCGGGGACAGCACCCGGGCCTTGGACATGCTCTGCTCCCCGCATGGGAAGCACCCAGAGCATGCTTTCTACGAGTTCACCTTCCGCAGATTCTTTGACGACAACGGCTGCCCCTTTCGCTACCCTAAACCGCTTGAGGCTAGCGATGGGCCGCCAAGTGTCACCAGTGCCACCTGCATGGGCCCGGAAGAGGAGGAGGAGGAAGAAGAGGAGGACGACGACGACGATGAAGAGGAGGAGGGAGAGCAAGGGGAGGGATGTGAACCGGTGTACGTCTAGAGCTGCAGACTGACGGGCTTCCTGAGTGCCGT
Organism: Gadopsis marmoratus; assembly: GCA_036023855.1. Lineage (NCBI taxonomy): Eukaryota > Metazoa > Chordata > Actinopteri > Centrarchiformes > Percichthyidae > Gadopsis > Gadopsis marmoratus. The sequence goes on along the minus strand of JAVQJF010027952.1, from coordinate 47,970 downwards.
GTGTCTATTACTGCCAATTAACGCTCATCATTCAGCTCATGATCCTCCCACCTGCCACTGCTCGTCTGTGTGTGTGTGTGTGTGTGTGTGTGTTTATGCATATCTGGCACGTGTGATTGTTGAAGTTGCAGGAGCAGGGATGTTGAAAATCTCCACCTTGTGGTAGTGCGTCGACATTGACTCCAAATACAAAACTCCCCTGATCCGGGACCAAAAACGGCATTCTGTATGTGACTGACTGCATCAAGGGTGAAGCATGTGTGGTTAGAAGAGCAAGACTTAGAAACCGTACAGGTTGAAAGGAGATAGTTACTATTCTTGGCAATGTAAAGATGTCTGGATCGCAGACGAGACCTCTTATTCGAGGACTGCTTCTGGTTTGTCCAGCGGTTTCTTGTCCCATTCCTTCCACCCTTGTCTTACGGACAACTGAAACACCTCCACGGTGATCTTCTGACATAGGAGCCACTTCCTGTTTTTAAGTGAGCTGCTCTACACTCGAAATTTTGGACACGGCAATGTGAAGAGTGGAACCAGGTTACTCGTCCATCGCCGGGAAGGGGACTGGACAAGCAAAACACGCCTCTTTCACAGCTGCTGCAAAATGAGCTACAAAGACGCATGCATACACGTGCACACACTCATGCACACTTATCCAGCACAGGTGGTGCCCGGTCATAAATGGTGAAAAAGGTTTCTGTGGGTAGATTCGGCGTCCATATTGATGTTTCAAGAAGTTGGCTCAGGCTAGATGGACGAGTAAGATCTCCCAGATTCCTCTGACGCACGTTCACCCACAGAGGAACTGTTGAGCTGCCATCTTGTAGTGTGAAAGAAAAGGCGTCCCCTTTGGCAGCATTCGGTTTTCACATTTTATGTGTTTCTGTTTTTAGTTTCTGCGTCTGCAGCCGATCGGATTTCAAAAATTAGACTAAATTTAACCAAACAAAATATTTTTGAATGCTCCATCTATTCTATATATCCACAACTGCCTCATTTTGTGCCAACTGTAGTTCAGTGTAATGTTTTGGCCTTAAGATGGCGCCTGATCCTTCTTCCCTCAGAGGTTGCTGTTACAAATACATTTGTGTTCGTACAATGTTTCCCGTTACTTCTCTATTCTAACTGGCCATTTCAAAGCTCGCCTCCAAAACCATCCTTAACCTACACAGGCACAAAGAGCACGTGTAGAGTTTGGAAAGGGCTTGAAAAGTCTGATTCTGTTTTAGCCCCAAGACTGGACCACTGAAGTGTTCACTGAGCCCAAGCCTTATTAAGGCCAGAAATGTTGCTGTACGCCTCACATGCAGTGAATCTCTGCTCATACATTACAGGACGAATTGGATTGGACGATTAATGTTCTTGCGTTCAAATTCTTGTTTAACACATGGTTTCCCCTGCTTTGTTTTTGGGAAAGAGCTGTGGAATGGATTGAAACCCAACCCGATTCAAGAAAATTAAGAGAGATCAGAGCCAGAACTCGTCGGGTCGGATGGGGCACTCACTTACACTTTTGCAGCTATTTTGCAACAATCAGTCCCACAGTTGCATTGTAACTTAGCCGGCCTCCATCTATCTTCTGGAGGCAGTCATGAACACACAAAGCAACATGTTCTTACAGCAGCAAACAGTAGATAGTATGACAATGTGCAATACAAAAAAAATACATTTATATATAATTTTCTAAACACTTAATAGCCTTTTGACCGTTTTAGTACTGAATTGTACAAATATATTCGTTTATATGTATTTTCTCTTTTCAGTTACAACATGCTGCTTATTATTGTGGTTAATATTATTTACAATATTATAATTGTTATTACATGTGTACCTGTATTCTTTTGTTGTGGCTTAAACAAAGTGTTGGCTTAATTGCCGAGTGTGCTTGGGTTTTGAACGCAATGAGTTGTGTTCCTTTCTAATAGAATGTCTCGGTGTGTGTCGCCGCTCGACGACAAAGGAGGCGACGGTGATGATCAGTGTTTGCAGAGCATCGGTGGTGGACTCTTCGCCTCCTGCAGCCAGGCTGGACCCGGATGCAGGAGAGGAAGAGTATAAAGAGATTCTGGTTCAGAGAGTGGATACAAGTCGGAGGAGCGAGGCAGGTTGGCCTCAGGAAATTTAATTTGTAAAAAGAATGCAGAGCTCTCTCTGTTTTGCAGAACTTAAACAAAGAGTTAGTGTTTTGGTACATTTTCTCTATTGATCCGAAATGACCACAGAGTGTTGCTGTCCTGTGCCATGTTCTGTATTCGAGCTCTGCTGCCCAGCAGACAACGCTATCATCCAAGTGCCTTCTTGCTTATTGACAATCAGTAAACCGTAACTGCTCTTTGTGTCACTGTTCCAACAGTATTCTTAATTTGACTTAATGACTGGGAATGAAAATTTACCTTTTTAAGTGATTCTCTGATGCACAACTGGCAGAATGATGGAAAATGTGTGGATCAGATTTGTTGTGGACGATTTTTATTTTATTTTGTTTGACAATGTTTTGAAAGTTTGCTTTTCTGTAAATGTGCCTTGTGTTCTAAAGTGAGCAGCACAACCTTAAAGGATTGCCTTATTTTTTTCATCTCTTTTTCACAGACCTCTTTCACCTGTTGTTGTTGTTGATCTGGGGAAGTTCACGTTTCACATTCACTCTGGCTTTGTTTACATGCAACAACAATCTTCTTATTCTAGTCAGTAACTTACCGTGAAATATATTTAGATATGGCAGGAGTTGAGGGAAAGTGGGAAGAACAATAAATTCCAACTCCTGACAACAAAGGTCATCATAAGCTGTATAATCTGAAGGTGCTGTTTTCCTTTTAAAGTCACATGGAAATACCATTTAGATGCCATTTTTCGTGTATTTCTGGTTGCAACATTTTGTTTTAGAAAAGGGAAACGGGTTGATTGATTTGTTTTATGGATACACAAAAACCTAATGTAATCACTATGTGAAATAACATATGTTTTTTTTTGCTGTTTGTCATGAATGTGTTTAATTGTGGCTTAGACTGATCTAAAGCCAGTATCCTGCATGTAAACACAGCCAGTGTTGCCTGTGAGCTGCAAAGATAAACCAGTCTTCTACAGAGCACCACCACTGGATCCATTATGGATGAAGTGCCTTGCTCAAGGACACTATCATTGCGATCAAGGCAGACAGGTGTTGCTCTTTCACTCTTCCGCATCCAGTTGTCCTTTTGAGCTGGTCCACATGTCTGACCAGACGTCCTTCCACTTCTCTAAACCTCTTGTTGACTGCGTTGCCAATCCTCATCGAGCAGGACGGACTGCTTCCTGAATAAATAGCTTTATAACGAGAGCCGCGGCTCTCTGCAGAGTGTGTGCGAGTTCCACAAAGTGTGTGAGGCGTTTCCTGGATGTGATTTTTGTTTGTCGGTTTCTAAGGTTAGAGAGTGATGACTGACACCTTTGACTGACTCGATATCCTCGGATCTGATTTCTTCACGAGGCTTACTTGTGTATCCTTTTTCATTTTGTATTTTTACTCTAAGGAGCCTCTTCTTGTCTTTTTGATGCTCCTTAATGTATGATACAATTCTGTTACTCTTGAATTTATATTTATACAGATATACATTTTTTTTTTTGTATCTTCCCCCCCTTTTTCCAATTTCCATTGTGCTAATGTTAAAAAATCCATGTCTACGCAGTATTATAGATTATGTAATGTGGACAGCTATCTTTTTTTTTACGTTTATGTATGAACAGAGAATTTGTAAAAATGCTTTCACAGTCCTTGTGTGTAAAATTTATGTATAAATTAAATTAACCAACTTGGACTTGTTCTTTTATTTCAGTACATAAATGTGTGAAGTGATGTCACATCTTGAGTTTATATTTTATTTTTTATTCATCTTAAAATTGTGATTATGATCAAAAATCCGTTGTATACCATGTAAATTAAATGTAATATACAAGGAAGGATTACAGTTCTGTTATCCCTGCAGAGTAAATGTATCTGAATTCAGTTTACATTTATTTGTTAGATAATTTCTATGGAGGACTGGAACTGCCATAACCAAAAATAAATGACTCAAATGAATATGCCATTAAATGCACCTAAAAATGGATGTAGGCTTTAATTGATAAAATGTGACACTAATATTTCTGTATTTGGTTGCTAATTCCTAAAGTGACAAGTAACTAAAGCTGTCGGATAAGTGCAAGGAGGTAAAAAAAAAAGTCAATTTCCCCTTTTGAATTGTAGAAGTGGAAAGTGGCTTATGGTGCAAGAACCTCAAATTTGGATAAATATCAAGTACAAGAACCTCAGAGATTACAGTCCTACTAATGTGCAGTAGACAGTTACTTTATTCGTTTGCACATCACTACGTTGAGTGTCTGCTCAGCACAGACAGAAGCGTGCACAATAAATCACAAACTACAACTCTTCTTTCCATATTCTGCTAAAGCGAGCAGGACTATTACACCCCCCCCCCCGCCTCGGGTGATTGAACCCTGAATCCCACAATGCACCGCGCTCGGCGCGTCATTGGAGAGGGACGACGACGATGGCGGCGGTCGGTGCACCAGAAGTGATCACACAGCTGGAAAGCGCTGCCAAAGTTTTAATGGTGAGATATCCAGCGTTGTTTCGCAGCCGTGAGAGCCGCTCGGTGTGTCTTCACTTCGCCGCGGCGGCGGCCGGTCGGTCGGTCGGTCGGACGCCGCCGCGGTTTGTTTGTTTCTTCCCGGTTTCTGCTGTTGAACGTGTGTGTGTTGTTTTTTTTTTTTTTAAATCAGAAACGACATGTGAGCGATGCGTGGCGCCTCGCCTCTCTCCGTCCCGCAAAAATCCTACCATCCCCCCCCCCTCCTCCTCCTCCTCCTTCTCTCCCACCCGTGTTCATGTGCCTCCCGCCTCCCATCAACCAAAGCAGCTCGTATCTCTGTGGACGCCTTCCATTGTAGCTTCAGTTGTCCAGAAGCTTCCAGAGTCGCCGTCCCTTCCAGCCAAGTTTCACTGCACTCTGTTGGCCAGTTGATGGACTCGCTCCTGTAGCTTTAGCCCAGCTTGTACCTGCTGGGGGTGTTTTGCCTCCCTCGGCGAACCCCCGAACCCCGAACCCGCCAGCCTCCACTGGAACAAACGAGCCTGCCCAGCTAGGAGCAAGTTGCTAACCAATGTGCACGTCGGGGGGGGGGGGACATTTAAGCTAGCTGCCCTCTGCTAGTTTCTGCCATTTTGTGGCTTCCAAACTGGACGCCGTGGCCCCGGTTTCTGTCTTTTCTTCTTCTCTCCAATAAGACAGCGGCTCTCCATCGGTTGCTGCTCCACGAAGGGCAGCTGGTTTGTTCAGTGCACGGGGAACATGCATCCCAGTGGCACATGGTATTTACCCGGAGAGGCTCCCCAGACTGGCCCTGCACCTGTTGCGTGCAACGTGTCATGGTTGACTCACGTTTGCCTGCTCGGCGGTGAAACGGTGTCCAGCCGGTGGTGCAGAGGCACATTCACGCGTCTGTGAAGTCGATGCTGTTGGATGTGCAACAAGTGGGGGGCCGCAAGAAACGCACGTGTTGCCATATGAGGCGTGATTTCAGTGAGAATTGTAAGAAAAAATGTAAAGATGATGCTTCATTTATAATGGTATGTTGTGCCTGTTGTTGTTGTTGTGGCTGAAACTAACGCGACGCATGATGCCTTTCAAAAAACTAAATGAATCAAAACAGTTGGCTGAAAGATGCTAAAACGCTTCCGACGCCTTGGGAGTCGGGCGATGATCCCTTGTTGGTTTGACACTTTTCTGATTACACATAGTAACTTTTCCAATTGTTCATGTAAAGGTAATGTTCATTGGTCCAAGTTAAATACTGAGATTTGTGTTTTTCTTTTGGTCATATCAGAATCCCTAATTCCTACACAAGTCCTGGGGTGTTGTGTGTGTCTGCCCTCTCATCATAGTATACATTGCGTGTTTATTCTCAGATAAAGGGATCTTTCCTTCCCTCTGCTGCCTTCAGCCGCAGAGCTGCTTTTACTTAAATTCGGCCTGGAATGTGACCTTCCTGCTGAGCTGTATCGGGGCGACACGCCTCAAGAAAAGCGTGTTGTGCTTTCTCACTTTTTATTGATATCTCCCTTTTTATTAATGGCGTGTTTGGTGCTGAACTTGTCCAGCTGCGTGACTGGTTTGTCAATGAGCCAATCGGGGCTGATGTTTCCATGTTTTCATGTTGATGCAGCAGCAGTTTGAAAATGAAGGGTCTCATCTGGATTTCTTGACCTGACAAGATGAGGAGAGAAAACATGAGCCGCCTGATGTTGAGCAGTGTCGTGTCTTGCACGTAAAAATTAGAATTTTTTTTTCCCCCTCTCTTGAAATATGACAACCAGTGAAAAGTGTTTTTCTGTTTCGTATTGCATGGCACGTTGTTCCTCCAAGAGGAAATGAAATCCATTAAACACCTTATGTGCATTCGTGGCTGCCACAACGTAAGCAAAGGCACGATGTTACGTAGCTGCCTGCGTCTACCCGCCGCCTGACACTTTCAAATTGGGAGAAAAGCTCATCCAACATTATTAAGAAAACACAAAGCTTTTTGTAGCTTAATTTCCGCTGACCTCACAAATATAGTCTTATTGGATTTCCAGAGAAGTGTGTGAACTAAACTTTCTGGAACAGAGTAGAAATGAACTAAGCCTCATCTATAAATGCTAATTTCTTCGTGTGTGTGTTTTTTTGTTTTCAGGCACCGCCGTCCATGGTCAGCACAGAACAGAGGCAGCATGCTGAACACATATTCCTCTCCTTCAGGAAATCCAAATCCCCTTTTGCCATCTGCAAGCACATCTTAGGTAACTCTTGACTTAATCGTTTATCGTTTAACCTGCAAGGTCTTTAGAAATCATTCAAGTGTTTCCATCCAATCTGGGCTTCAGCCACCGAAAAACGTCCGCTGTGGCGTTTGGGTACAGCCCATACATTCTGAATGTTGATCATGAGACCCCTTACAGATGCAATATAGTTCTCATTTAGTTTGTCCACAGCGTTTATGTCAATGAGGGTAGACTAAATATTCGAAACACCTGTCCTGACCTGTATAAAACGGCGTCAACAGATGGATATGCTGTCTGTTGTTTTGGCTGACAGCAACATATAACATAACCTTCTTCTTACAACTAATAACCCCAGAAATGGAGCTTTTACATTGCTACGTCTTATCACACCATAATGTATCACAAATGATCCTTAACTAAGGATGAACATTTTCTTTGATGTTATTGACATATACTGTATATAGCTCAAGCACCAGAAAACAAAAGTGGAAAGCATTGTACTATTACATTTATCAGGGTTTTCACATTATGTGTACAGTAAGTACTTGCTCTGTATGCGTTTTCCCAGCAATCCATTTTTAACTCTTTCTCCTTTTTCGCTTCCTCCCTCCTAATGTTTCTCTTCTCGCGCCACCCTTTTCCCTCCCCAGAGACCAGCAAGGTGGACTATGTGCTGTTCCAGGCAGCCACAGCCATCATGGAGGCGGTGGTGCGGGAGTGGATCCTGCTGGAAAAGACCAGCATCGAGTCTCTGCGGGCATTCCTCCTCACCTACGTCTTACAGAGACCCAAGTAAGTAAGAAGGAAGGAAAAGAGGCATAATTAAACCTGTGTGTGTCTTACAGTTGTTTTAAATGTATGACCTTCACGGACCAACACGGGTGGGTGAGTGGTAGGATTTGCGAGAACATCGACAGATCGATCTCTTGTTACATAAGCCTAAAGCAATATAATCATTTATTATTTTAAGACAATATTCATCAGCTAGTGTTTCAAATCCCACAGATGTATTATGGTCTTTTTGATGAGCTAGATAATAAAAACAGAAACCTGGTTGGGGTCACAGCACGCATGTACAGTATGAGCAGCGGTTAATTTGTTCGGTTGATTCCTGACATGTTTTGCAGTAATTTTCTTGCATTCGTTATTGCATTTTCCTTTTGTTCCAATGTTTCAAGCTTTTATGCACAAAATGAGTCCTCGTACATGGGAAGTCTAGGCCGATGGTCTTAATCAGCTGTTTTTCCAGGTGTCCGCTGGACAGAGAAGGAAAGCACACAATCTGATATGTGTGGTACGAGTTACAGAAACTGACCCGGTTACCCAAACTCTCTTCAACAAACAAGCTGGAAGGGTTCCTGTTTACTTTTGTTTGAGGCGCCGGTGTCATTTTAAAAAAAAAAGAAACCGACAGAAAAATGCAATAAATATTACTTTTGCATGCGATACAGGCCAAAGAAAATAAGCTGCAGCTGTGATTGAACCCTCAGACGCAACATTTCTCTTTCACTTTTGTTTTCCTTTCTGTTCCCACCCCCTGCTGATGGTCAGCGTTCAGCTAACCCTCGCGTCTGTTGCACTTACTGCAAGTTTCTCCTCATCTCCTTCAGTCTGCAGAAGTATGTCCGTGAGCAGATCCTGTTGGCTGTGGCGGTCATCGTGAAGAGGGGCTCTCTGGACAAGAGTATCAACTGCAAAAGCATCTTTCTCGAGGTCGGACAGCTCATCAGCAGCGGGAACCCCACAGTGGTGAGACCCCACAGTGTATTTTTTTTTTATTTCTGAATCAATATTATTTTATATATTACATTTATTTATTTTTTAATGGTTTTATTCTGCATTTATTTTCTTGATAGTCACAGCAGAGAGAGACAGGAAAGGCAGGGGGGGGGCTCTATGTCTCTTTGCGTGTATGATTCAACTTTATCCCATGATCTAGTGTTAATAAAAAAAGCAATACATCGTAATTTTGACCTGCAATACCTAAGAATCGCGACGCACAATGAATCGGCACCCAAGTAATGTGATTGTATCGAATCGGCAGACATAAATGTCATCCCAGCCATAGTATATAATGTATTTTAATCGATTTAATGATTGTGCACCATGCACAGATTTTAATAATGCAAGAAAAGAAAAGAAAAAACAGACTTTAACTGCACAAAGACTGTCAGGATCACACGTAGTCAGATTGTTTAAGTAATTTATGCATTAAATGAGTATCTAGGTACGTGTTGGTGAACTCGAGCTAGCTTTCGAAAATGTTACTTAGACTGAAAATTAAAAATCTTTAGAAGAAAATACAATGTTCCATTATTTTTACTTTCCTACTTTATTGAAACCGTAGCAAGGTTTCGAGTAAAATCCTCATGGACTAATGCAAACAAAGCACAGGAGCACATGGCTCCAGATGATATGCAACTACTTTGTGAACTATCTCTACCTCCGAACTATCTTGGACCAACGTTATGTTGTCCACCACTGTGTCAAACGTCACACAGTTTAGGTTCAAATAGGTGATGCACATAATGAGCTGTGATAATGAGATTTGACAGTTGCATCCAAAACAAATACTATCAATACAAGTTCTAATCTTACCGCTCTTCAGTCCTGTTCTTATAAATTAACACTCAAAGCAGTTACCCAAAATACAGTTGCAGCTGAATGGGCGAGCTTGTTGAGTATATTGGACGCTTGTTAACAAAACCGGGGTAAAGCTTTGATCATATTTATTATGGTATCTGTGACTTGACGGACCACATTTGTGCCCCAGTTACAGATGGATTACAGAGCTCAGTCTGAAAATAAAAAAAAATGACACAACGGCTGCACTGGGGAAGACGCTCCAGGCGTGCTCCTGTGGTTACACCAAAGTAACAAAATTGCCTCTTAATCCAGTAGGTGGCACTATTTAATTTGTTTCCCTAACCGAACCCCGAACCAGATGAGGGCCACTATGTGCCATGGAAGGCTGAAAGTGCTGGTTTCATTTTAATCACAGACTACAGCAGATATTGATACGGTGTCATTGATACGGACACGAGCATATAAAGGATCAAAGTCACCTAATGTAGTGTTTGTTTTACCCTCCTGAACTACATTCATCGACCCTCAGTCTTCAGAATCTGGACCACAGAGGGCAAAATCCATTCATGCAATTAGAGACTGTATGAAACATTTCCTCCCAAAATACTTTGCATTCATTTTTTAATGTACACTGCTTTTTATAATAGTAAATTGAATGTTTTGGGGATTTTGGATTGTCGGTCAGTCACAACAAGTTCCGTGATGTCACCTTGGGCTCTTGTAAATCCCGTTTTTAATTTTCAGTCGGTCAATTTCACTCTGACTTTGGAGCGTCACTAGAGAAAACAAAATGTTGCTCCAAAGATTTCATACTTTGTTCTTTATTTTCTCAGATCTTCGCTGAGCTCTTTCACCACCAACCACAACTTGTTATAAAGTTTTGCGGGGATGCTCAGTTTCCTTTGTGAGGTGCATTGTGGAGTACATTGACAGCACACTCAAAAATCGTGCCGCAAAACTGACTTTCTTTCACACTCCTATTCAAAACTTGCTTGAAATTAGTATGTAATATGGAAATGGTACAGCGAGCCACATAAAGCACATTCAGGGTCCCTTTTTGGGTCTTTACTGATGATCTGTGACCTTCGGTATAACCCTATATAACATTTTGACCTGTGTGATGACACAAACCTCTCTGCTGCAGCAAACGCTGGCCTGCTCCATCCTGACCGCTCTGCTCAGCGAGTTCTCCAGCTCCAGTAAGACCAGCAACATCGGCCTCAGCATGGAGTTTCACGGCAGCTGCAAGCGTCTGTTCCAGGTTCGTTCCCCACCTCACCTCCTGTCTTGTTTTCACGTACCAGCAGCCAAGTTGTTAAAGAGGCATCGCTGTTCTTCATTCTTTTTCTCTGATCTAGTCACAGAGAATTGCTTTTTCCTTTTTATGCATCACTTTTTATTCCTCCCTCACTTCCAGGAGGAGGGCCTGCGTCAGATCTTTATGTTGACCATGGAGGTGCTGCAGGAGTTCAGCCGCCGAGAAAACCTAAACGCCCAGATGTCGTCTGTCTTCCAGCGGTACCTGGCTCTGGCCAACCAGGTCCTCAGCTGGAACTTCCTGCCACCCAATCATATCCTTTCTTTGTCAGAAGCCGACGGGGATTCTTGCACCTGGAAAGGTCAGGATAATAAATTTGATGATTTCTCGATCTTGACACATGAATGGATAAATTCTGCAAACGTATGGAGAGGAAAAACTGTTATTTTACAGATTAATTACGCCTAGTTTGGCACCGAATACAGTCTTAAATACTCACAGTCCCTGTGGTCTTATGTTTGTAGTTTTAGCCATCACCTTTATAGGCTTGCGATTTTAATCTGGCACCATGTCATTGCTACACTCAATTTTCAAAACAAAGTCAGTTGTGTACGCAACAAAAGCAGTCAGATTATCTGGTTAGTTTAATTATTTAACCCATGTCCTAATTGTAGCACTTGGTGTGTTTGTCTACTTGTAATATACGTATTTGCGTGAATGTACATGAGGTTTTTGTGTACATGAGTATGCATTGTCCCTATAATGGCTAATGCTGTGTATGTGTGTGAGTATGAGTAGTGTGTATGTGTGGCTCTACAAATATGTGATGGCCAGGAATGCATATCTGTCCATCAGTTTTGCTTTGTACTTCGTCTCTTGTGCACACATCCGTGTTATCTTTGCAGTTGGCCGCATTGTTGAGCGAACTTAGGCACTTAGTGTGTGTGTGTGTGTGCACGCGGTCAGGCTCATTACAGCCTAAATCCCAACCAGCCTGGCATCCTCTCTGCCTGTCTGAGGGGATCTTGAGTGGCGCTTTGCTGCCAGCCAGGGCCATGTATCACTTTCAAAGAGGTGTCTGTGTGTCCATCTCCGTATCATTCCAGCAGCCCACCACCCCCGCCTTGGCTTGTTGAGGCTCCCCCTGTTATGCCTGGCATGCTCGGTTTGATATGTGTGTTCTCAAAGATGCACTTTTAAGTCCGAGTGTGTGTGTGTGTGATTATATGTGTGCGTATTAGCTGTTGTAGTAAAGTTTTTATGCCACAGTTTCATTTTGTTTTAGTATTGGGTGTTCATATGAAGCCATCAGAGAAGTAACTGTAGATGCAAGGGACCTTTCGGGTTGAGGTTTAAGGAGGATACTGTGGCCTTGAAAATGAAGTAAAATGACTGAATATTAAATGCCTGTTAATTCAGTTAGAGGTCTTTTCTTTATTGATTGCATTGTGGGCAATGTTGACACTCAATGAGCAGGACTGCTTTTGGTGGTTTTGGATGGGAGTTTTATTTTGCGTTAATATGATCAAATGTCTGAATTTCTCAGGTATTTATTTCAGTGTATTTGCCAAAAGCAGATTTTCCCAATTTATACCTATAAAGGGCTTTCCAGTTGAAGTCCCAGAAAATGTACTATAATTAACACAGTTAACGAGGTTCCCCCAAGGCAATAGTTGCATGCAAACGCAGTTCTCTGGTTTCTTGATGTTGAGTTGTCACAAATGTTGAATGAACTGTCTCGGGCCATAGAAATAGCAAATTAATTCTCAAATGAAGTGGCATTCTGCCTGACAGTCTCTGTGCATGCGAGTATATGTGAAGCATACAAGTGTCTGGGCCGTTGCTGAAAAGGAGAACAGATTGATGAAGACCGCTGGGAGGCCTGAATGAGTGTGGCCGCCTGTCTGCAAGTGTCACAACACGCCTGGGCCTGTGTGTTGCGATGCTAACGTATGCCAGAATGGGTATCAGGGGGCCTCTCCTTAATTGCGTGGCTGACAGCCGCCGCTCACACTGGAATACGCACATTCACACACACACCTCAAACAGCTCAAAGACCCTCTTTAAAAAGCCTCCCTCCCGTAGACGAACCGAGCGGCATGCATGTCATCTGTCCTCGCCGCCGTCTGAACCCCCCCGGCCCCCCAAGTCTCTGGTGTCGCCTGGTGGAGGCACGCTCCCCGGGCGTTGGTACGACACCGTGTCACTCCGCACCAGGATTGACTCTGCCCAGGGTCGTGGTCAGGCCTCGAGGCCGCGGCAGCAGTCAGGTGCTGTAAATGGCTGTCCGAGCTGACGGATAGATCACCCTCCGTCGGTGCTGCTGGATCAGTCTACATATCTGGATCCTCTTTTATGTTGTTTAGGTGTATTTGGTACGTGAGGGAGTCTGTAAATTCATCTGTCAATTGTGTTGCTGTGATAGCCTTTGGCGCTTTATTCTGTAGAAATTTTCCATTTTGCTTTCTCCCATCTGTTCTTTTCCTCACTAGAGAGGAATGTATGGATTTCATGGTGTGTCGGCTCACTAAAGCTCAAGTTGTTTCGAATTAGAGCGTGGCCACCTTTTCCACCGAGGCACTGCTGTCTTAATTTCTGCCCCTTACTTGACTTGTAGTTATATACTTTTGTCATAAGACAAGAAGAGCGAAACCTCCGGGTTTGCGTTTTCTTGTCTCTTATTTTCAGTGAGGCTTAATAAAAGCAGCGCTAACTTCTCTGAGCAACAATCACCCCCAGGAGACTTATTTGGAGTTATTCTTGTGCTGAAGAGACGACTGTCAGCATAACACTTGCCTCGGCCTGTCTCTGTATTCTCATTAGCTGTTCAGAGGTCAATTTATAGGTATTTTAGCCCTCACGGTAAGGCTAGGATTTGGAGTGTGTAAGCTGACGCTGGATGTTTGCCTTGGCCCTGACCTGTATGGAGAATCCTCAACTACTGTCTAAACACAAGTGGGATGGTGTACGCAGATGGGTAAACTGCTGATGGACGTTCAGTTGGCGCATGTATTTTCGGAGCTATGTGAGATTTAAAGAAGATACTTTCTGTTCTACAAGGACTCGCAACAATGATGATCCCTTTTTAAAAAAAAAATTGAAGTAAATAAAATTTCTTTTACATTTTGAAAGTGTAAAACGGTTCATCCCAAATCGGCTCTTTAGAAAGTATCCTGCACCCGGACGTGAAAGGTGTGTGTGTGTGTGTGTGTGTGTGTTTTGTCCACTGATTGCTGATATTTAAAGTAGTAATCTGAAATGTAAGTAAATACATGTACACATTTTCCACTTTGTTGATGCAGTGATTCAAATAGTATCCAGCTCATGAAGGCTTTTCCATGTACAGCTCTAACCGTTGCTGTCTCTTACCTCTTTACTGTCTCCCAGGAGACAGTAAAGAGACAAGAGATTTTACCGAGCTTGAAACTGGCAGATTACCATTTTAAATGAAGGTAGTAAATATTTATTTTACTATTATTTGCCATATTATTAATTTCTCCTCCAAGATGGCCTCCGTACAACGCTTAATAAACATGCTTGTTGTTGTAATGAAAAGGAGGCAGGCTGTTTTGCAGTTTATAGGTTAGAAAACCAACTCGCATCATCTTCATCAGCAACTCATCACCTTCTGACCTCAAAGAAACAGATGGCATTGAGCACAGTGCCATAACTGATATATTATTGGTTAAATTCGGAATTTAAAGAGAATTAATGACAACTGCTGTCTAAACAGCTGGGGGCCCAAACAGTAGACGGAAGTGGGAAAGGGAGGGTTGGGTCAGTGAGGAGGTATTCCTGGACTGTTATTGCACATGGCGAGGCTGCAGGGGAGACTTAAGGCAGGATATATCACTTAAACCCTACCACGCGTCTTAGCATAGCGCTGTGCTCTTTGCACGGCCACTGGCAGACGCTCAGCCCAGTCTTCCTGTGCACGGGGGTCCATCCTCAGTCAGGATCAACAATAATGAATAGAGGATACAGGAGACGCTCACTAATCCACAGCCCCTCAGGCCTGCAAAATGATCAGATTATTAAGATTGTCGACTTAAAGTGGTCATGAAAATACTCTCAAAATGATCTGTAAAGTGCTTTGTGCAATGTGTACATTGTTGATGAAAGAGGAGTTGGGAACGTGAAATGTGAGGTCGGATTTGATTTGTTGTAGAGGGGCTTAATAAACTATACCAGGGGTGTTGCACAATTTAGCTTATTTATTACAAAGCACACCCACTTTTCGTTAGGTAACAATTTGCAAACCATTCTGTTGCCTTATTGAAATTTTCATGTTTTTGGTTGTAATTTTTTCACTGTTCCAGGCGTCTATTGTTTCCCATTAGTCTTTGTGATGTTACAAAAGTATTAGATACTTTTGTAACTTGCCTCTGAGTACAGGAAGAAGAAGAGGAAAAGGTCTATACACACTTACATTTTAAAAAGAAATGGGACCTAAATGACGACATTGACCCAGATTCACAAATCCTAAAACAGACTTTATGTTTCAAGGTGCAAAGTTTCCTTTTTTTTTTTTTACTTTGATCTTTTTTACCCGCTGGCCCGTGCGGTCCGATCCTGCAGAAGAGCTACTGTGGCTCAAACTGCTGAAAGAGTTCATGCTGGTTCTGATAGAAAGGTATCTGAACACACAGAGCATCGCAGTTTGTTACATATGGGGGCAGATCAGGCTGCCGTGCTGTCTGAATGTTGTACATGCAGACACACTGGTAAGATTCCTTTTAGCCACACTGTGTCACCAGAGGTGGCAGTGTCAAGCTGTCAGTTATTTGTTCCGCGACTTTGTTCCAGACTGGAATATCATAAAATACTATTTAATGTAGTGCCATAAAAGTTTGTGCAGAAATTCATGGTCCCCAGAGGATGAATCCTACTGACTTTGGTGATCCCCTGACTTTTCAACTTTTCCCTCTTTCAGTGAAATATCACAACATTTACTTCATGGATTGGCACAAAATTTGGTACAGACGTTCATGTCTCCCTCAGGATGAATTGTGGTAACTTGACCCTCTGTCTTTCCATAAAGCACCATCGCCAAGTCAACATTTTAATTTGTCCAATACATTGGTTTATGATCGTATAGCTGCTAAATGAGTAGCATGGCTGTAGACTCTGAGTCTTGTTAATATAAGGTTTGTGATGAAGTGACACGCATCAAATCTATGAAGACGCTGACCAAGTTGTCTGAACATTTCACTAGAGTTTAATTAATAGATAGTCCGTTTTTGTTAGCATGTGGTAACAAAATGAACAAACCCACAAAGATGACAAGATTTGAAATGATGGCGTTGACATATTTTGTTTGGTTTTTGTGGTCCACATAATTCAGCCTCTCTTTTACATTCAGAAAGCTCAGCCCACATTTCGCTGTTTTGTAGTCATGTGGTTAGTTTGTGCTTGGCAACGCACGCTGAATTACAGCCCATGAAGGAAAGAATTATGACGTGTTATTACGCCTATGCTCCCTCGTGCTTTGAAGTGGAGAGCTGCACATTGATGCACATTACCTGGGCTAAGGTTCACATGCAAAACCATAAATAGTGGCCGACCAGGTGTCAGTCAACAAAAATTTGGCTTGCGTTGGTCACAATAAATAGAATCGGGGCAGAAAATTAAACTTGAAATGCTGGTTGTTTCTCTGCCAAAGTAACTGGTGGCTCAGACAAAGCTACCAGCAGCAGTTTTACTGGCATTTGACTGCTGGCTGGTGTTAATTAAGATATTACAATGTGTGTTTATGTGTCTGTCTGGCTGCAAATTTGGCAACTGCATGCGAGAACTGAGGGCGTGTGAATCTTTTCACTCGTGTTTGATTTAAATTCTCGTGGTCTACATTGGCTGTGTATTAGCTCAGTTGTGCCTGTGTGTCTCTCTATCTGTCAGTCCGTCTTATCTCTCCAGTGGAAAATTGACGTGTCACATTAGTTATTCTTGAGCGTGCTGGAAGGGTTGAGATAGTAGCAGGTGATGTCTTTTAAAAACCCACCAAACCACAGCCACATGTCCTAGTCACTCGGCGTACATTACTCATCCTGGAGGCATGTACACTACACTATACACACACACACACACACAGTCCTTTTTTTTTTTTTTTGCAGAGTGGAGAGCACGGTCCAAGTTGTAAGTTCACTTGTCAACTCAGCAAGTAGATTTTCCTCCGAACTGAAGAGCTCGGACTTGAACTAAGTGAACACTTAACAATCAGGAGACATAGTTTTGAACTTTGAGTACAGTTCATGTGAAATGTTTTCTGGACTGTACATAAGTGTTCATAAATGAAGTGATAGAGACGGTCAGGATTTCATTGGCAAGTTAATGATTTATTTTAAACCCAGGAAAAAACAAAAGGCCTACATAAAAGTAATAACAGGTGAAAGTCTGAATAATGACCTTATTACGCAGAAATACCTCAGAACTCTGTTAGCAGCTATGTCTTCAGTGTGTCTTTGATGCAGCAGTAAATCATTTTTGGGTTTCGAACTGTTGCTACTTTCCAACTCTCAAAAGTTGTGTTTTCTCAGAAATGCCACTGTAGTAAATATGTTACACCTGGCTTCATGTTTGTTCCTTATCGGCAGGCTGCTTACAAAGTCCTTAGATGTTTTATATTCTGTAATTGTATTTCATTTGCGTTATCAAATTAAGGTTTGAAGATGATGTGAGTTCTCGGTCCACGTCTGGACAAATAAACCCATTCATCCAAATTATCAGTTTAAAATATCTTGAATAATGAAATGGTTTCTATATTCTGCTCTTCATTTTAAATATTCTTTAATGCAAGCTGCTGAATCCTGCAGGCAACCTGTTTCCTCGTGATGTAGAGTGTTTCTATCTTTTTGGCGTCGCAACCTGTCAGACTCATTTTACGTCTCCGTCCGGCTGTGTAAAATAGTTGAAGTAGTTGTGTCGTTGTCATTCCTGAGGTCTCTTGTGAGTTTTGTCTCAGTCATATGATCTTTAGGAGGGTTTGTACGACCTCTGTCACCGAGGTGGTCCCTCCCTGCGGAGACGGCCACCGTATGCAGGCTGCAGGACTTGGTCAGTCCCACTTGTTCCAGGACAGAATATGTACTCATTAATCCTATAATCCTTGGGCTCAGTTTGACCCCATTCAACCATTCAATGGTTAACGTCTCGAAGTAAGTGATTGGTATAATTATTATTTTTTTGGTTAATGTAATGGGGACAACTGAGTAAACATAAAATTAGCACGATATGTTTCAATGTCCTGCACACGCTGTGTACACATCGGTGTTCTTTGGGGTCAGTTTGACCACATGCTCTTTTAGCAGTATAAAACACAAGAAATATGAATATTTTACAAACATTTGTTTAGGCTGTTTTGGCTGATATTGAGGTCACTATCACATGTGATTTTATAATGCTTTAGGGCTCTAATCTAACTGCGAGAACCCCTCATAGTTCCCACAACAAGGGTTTGGGCAAACACGTAAAATCTTGCACAGCAGCCTTCTAAACCACTTCACTTGGTGCTCTGTGTGCTCTGTCTTCATCCTCTTTCGGAATTGAAAATGTCGTCCAAGCAAAGATTTTGTCACAGCTCTTTGACAGTGAAAGTGACATAGACTAGAATGTGTCTGAGATTGACGATAATGTTGAGAAGCACCCTGACTATGAGGCATCCTCCTGATGTCACCCTCCTGTTGTCTTTCAACCACAAGCAGATTCTCTCTTAGCCTCCAAGAGTGGACACGTTACCTTCCAACAATGTAAAGTTGGAGTGCCGCTAATGTCGTCTGAGTTGTTCCAGGCCCCGCCAGACTGTCAGCCATGCCCTTAGACGTAAAATCAGCATTTGAGCTCTTCAAAACACACCTTCATTTCAAAAGGATATACTTGAGATGACAAACTTAGAAGGGAGGCGTGTGTAAGGGGGGAAGTTATATGTGACCCACTCATTTTGGCAAAATGTTCAAAAGGCAAAGCAACAGCAAGCCTGTGGAATACTGACACTGGAAGGGCAATATTTCCTGCCACCATGCATGGTGTCTCCCATGACATACACCGCGATGACAGCTGTACAATGGGAAATCCCCTGTGGAACTTGGTTACTTAGAAACAATATAAAGCCATTAAAACATCAAAAAGATCTTTTTTCTCAATTTTTATATTTTCCATAGTCACGTAAAATGTATTCTGCACGTGTACGGGTGTGGTGGGAGATCAACAAAGTGGCATACGGTACCTGACACACAAACCATTTTCTGGAGGTTTAAATAGCTGGTTACCCCAAGGATAAAACATGCTAACAAGAGGGCTAACCTGGTTCATTTGGTGAAAAGTGCTTCAAGACAGACATGAAAGTCGCAGGCCAAGAGTCTTTTTAAAAGCAAGTAAAAGAACAAATAAAGTTTAGTGAAAACCAGGACATCAGCCCTGGGATAAAACAAATACACATGGACCGGCCATATTGCAGCACGCTCCTTACTCACTCCGATCTCTTTCTCATTCCTTCTCTCTACAGAAAGGTTCAGTTAGAGGTCTTCTGCCCCACCACGACTATTTTTAACCAGGCCTGAAAGCCAAGCTTTGGACACGCGCACACACACGGACTCTTAGACAGGTGCCAACTTTTGTGCCGAAAAGTGTGGTGTGATGTGTTGTGGTGGGGTGTGTGCACAGGGAGTGACTGTGGGCTGGTGTGGGAGGAATGCGTGACCTCGCCGGCCTCTGCCGCTGTTTGGCTTTGATCAAGCATTCCTCTGGAAATGTCTCCTTCTGCTGTCACCGAGCCGCAAGGGCAGCGATACGGTTTTGTGTGTTTTTTGTTTGTGTGTTTTGTGTGATGGAAGATGGACTTTGTCATTTATTAACATTTGATTATTTATTGAATTTTTCTTTTTTTTATTTTTTGCAAGCAAGGCAAATAAGAAGAAACAATTTTTTTTTTTTTTTTTTTAAGTATTGGTACTTTGAAGTTGTAAATGTTTCGTCTTCCATCCAATTTCCTGGATAGGAAACAATAAAATAATCCATGCAGTATGTTAAACCGTTAGAACTTCACTGTCAGTTATTACACTCTCATGCTGTGCAGCCAAAATAGCTAAAAGAACTGTTAATGAAATGACACTCTATCTGAAATGTCAATTTACATAAAATTAAACAGTTTTGATAAGTGATCATTTCAGCAATTTTTGAAACTGAGGATTTGCTGATTTACCCTCTAAAGTGAATATTTATGTATTTGGGTTTCGGTCTGTTGGTCAGATAAAACAAGAAGACGTCATCTTGGGCTTTAGAAAACTGTCGTGGGCATTTTTCCACTATTTTCTCACATTCTATAGACCAAACGGTTAATACTGAATATTTCACTCATAAATGATCAGGTTGATACAGAATATAAAAATATATGAAACTGTCAGAGTGGATTAAGACGATTTTTACAACTTTTAAAGCTACTTAAGTGGGAATGAAAGGGGAAAACTGGATGTTGACAAAGAGAGAAGAAAGCTTTGCTTTGTTAGGTGCTTTGATTGAGGAAAGAGTGCGTTGTGAGGGCGAGGAGTGAGAAATCCTCGTTTGGGAGAGTAGAAGGCGTAGTTCTTGATGAGCTAAGGAAAAAGCACATTGTGGTTGTGTTTAGGAGACTTGAATAAGGACAGGAAGTGTTGCGGCTGCGTGGGGAGAAAGTGTGTGTTGTGGCTTCGTGAAAAGGCTTGTTGTGGGTGTAGAGAGTCTGAAATGAGGAGACAGTGTTTGTGTGAGAGACTTGTTTGGGAGAAAGGAGAGAAGTGACGTTCGGAAAGCGACTTAAGATGAAAATGTTCTTTATAGTTATTAGAGCAGAGTTTGTTTGTTTTGCGGGTTTAGATAAACTTTGAAATCAGGCGAAAGTGTGTTGTGTGGACGAGGAGAGACAGCATCTTGTTAGGATAAAGAGACTCTTGGGAAGTGGTCAAGAGGGAGAAGAGAGTGTTAATAGACAAGAGTCCGTTTTTAAGGGAAGAGTGTGGGGGGCAAAGAGAGAGTCTTGCTTTGGTCTTGGAAAGTAGTCAGGAGGAGAGACAAAGTGATTGGCTGAGGAGGGAGAGGGTGTGTTTCAGGGCAGCAAGGAGTCTCCAGGACGTATTGCCGAGGAGTGGACAAAAGAGGCAGAGCAGCGCAAGAGTCTCGATTGGATGCAGCGAGTGTGTGTTTTCTTGAGGAAGCAGGGGAGAGAAATCTGAGTGTGAGGTGCTGGTAGGAAGAGAGAGGTGAAAAAGAGGACAAGGAGGGAAGAGGGTGTCGGGCGAGTCGGAGGGTAAAGATCGGAAAGGAGGTGAGGAAAAGTGGACAAGAGAGGGCGAACAGGCGAGAGTTTCTGCAAAGTAGCAGATGAAGGGCTGACGAGGTTGGAAAAAAGAAGGAAGGGAGGACAGGAAAACAAAGCAACTAAAGAGGGGAGGGTGAGAAAAATAAAAAAGCCTTTTGTGGAGTAAAGATTGACGGGGTTAATGAGAGAGTTGGCCATCAAGTGACTAACAAGTTTCTGCTGCCAGCCACGGGAAACCAAAGACTCACGCACAGAGACCAAAATACCCATCGAGAGGGAGCTTAGTGACAGGAGCTGGTGTTTTTTAAGTGTGGCGCTTCTCCTCCTCCTCCTCCTCCTCTTCATGCTGTTGTTGGCCTTAACTAGCGGCGGGTCACTCGGGCGCCACTACATCGCCATGTTCGAGGCCACGCAGAACGTCACGCTCAAGCCTACGGAGTCCTGGAGGGAAGCGCTGCTGGACACCCGTATCATGGACCTCTTCTTCACCGTGAGTATCCTCTCCATCATCGGTCCTTCTCGGAGTATCTGCAGGTTCTGAAAAGCTTTTTAAAAAAAAATGTCTTGTTTAAAATTCCTGTTTAATTGCAGTTTAGAAGTTGTGCTTTCTTGTTGACATTGTCCCGGTCACAGCGGTTTTATATTTTTGTCTTCGTTTCACTGACGACATCTGCCTTCCATTTAATTTTAAGCTGCATTACGAAAAAGGAAAAACATTCAATTAACTTGACGTAACCTGCAGATGCCTCGCTCTCTGATGTACTTTATGTTTCGCTTTGTAAGTCCTTCTGTTTTCCATCCGTCCACATCTTCCTGTCAGGGAGGTCGCTGTTAAGTTAAGGTCTTCCTGTCTCATATATTTCCATTAGAGTTTCCTTGTGTCCTGCTTTACCCTTTCTTCTTCTTTTTTTCCCTGACCTCCGGGTGGTGGTTTATTTATGGTAAACAAAGAGAGACAGTTTGCCTTTTATGTCGGGCAAAGAAACCTCGTCTTTTTGGCGCGTGTTAAGTTTTTACTAGGCTTGTGGGTTTTTTGGATGCACCATTAAGCAGATTTATAGGCACTCTGCAGTGGGGTCCTGTTATTGTGTTACTGTCCAGAGGACCGCCCGGTGAAGTAAATGTGTATTTTTGTGCAGTGACTTGTGTGTTTAAAGAGGCAGCCCACGCTGGCTGAGCAAACGGTGTGGAACAAACCGGTCAGCTCCTCTTCCATTCAGCATCCATCCAAACCTCCTGGCTGCCCATCACCAGATACTGTTCCCCTCCTCCACCTTTCAGCTGCCTACTGTCAAATACGAGTCCCCTCCTTTAGCCTTTACCTGCTTCTACCTCCTGTTTCACGACCACAACCACCTACATGACCTCTGCAGTTACACCCCTTTACTGCACATGGCCAAATACAGGTCACCTTTGGGCCCTGACACACTAAACGTAGGATAGCGTTGCGCATCGTTGTCTAGTTGGATGATTCAGCATGTGACCGGCTGTGAATTAATGGTTTGTGCAGTTCTTTTTACTTTGTTCACCTTTTTGTTGTTCCACAAGCAAAACACAAATCATATTCTCAATTTATGTTCAGAGTGTATAATGAGACTTCATACTATATTTTTCCTCGAAGGCAGGTGCAGAACATGTCAGCGGTCGGCTCGCTGTTGGCTGTAGTCTTTGAGGTGTGTTCAAGTGCAGCGAATATCACAAAACAACAGATCAGTTTGTCTTTTATGGCACTATTTGTTTGTAGTTGTCTTGGTGAGTCAGGGCTTTTGCCTGCAACCAAATACTGCTCCACTGCTGCTATACTGCAGCACGTATTTTCATTGCCAAAAACTGCTTCTCTTGCACAATTTTCGCCTTTGAAATTTTTGTAAGGCATAGCATGTATTTTAAATGACTAGAAACTGGCTGGATTTGTTTGTTATCTGACATTGGACCATTTCATCAGGAAGCTACTGCAAATAGCGGGGTTCTAGGTTTTGTGATGATTTTATTTAGTGCTTGTATTCTTTAACAGATGCTCAGGGGAAGCGCTGTGTTTTGTTTGGAAAAGCATCTCTCTTCACCTTTTGTCTGCATCTTTTGTTCAGCATTAGGGAGACAAAAACATCTCCCGAATCCTCAGGTGTCAACTTAGTGATGAGGTTATTTGTG
Organism: Gadopsis marmoratus; assembly: GCA_036023855.1. Classification (NCBI taxonomy): domain Eukaryota; kingdom Metazoa; phylum Chordata; class Actinopteri; order Centrarchiformes; family Percichthyidae; genus Gadopsis; species Gadopsis marmoratus. The sequence goes on along the minus strand of JAVQJF010027952.1, from coordinate 24,891 downwards.
GTTGGTCATTTCTGCTGAAAGCTTTTTTCTGTGGTTACAGTTAGTATCTTTATACAGCTGGTTTAAAGTGTCAAACTAAAGCAGCAGTAAAAATACACAAACATGTATTCAGTAGCAAATATTTTAATGGCATGACTAAAACAGTTTAGACTGGATGAAATAGTAGTTTTTCCATCTCTGTGCCTAATCACCATTCGTTGACGGCCCTTTTTTCATGCAGGTGGAAACGTTTTCAGTCTACTGTTATGACTTAATTCACAAAGCAGTCACAAATAACCGTAATGTGCTCTAAACGCAAAATTCAATCAGGGGTTTGTTACACGGAGCACGCGGGCCTAATCAAGGATTTGATTGGCCAGCCCCAGAAGTTTTAGAATGAATAAAAATGTTTGTCATTTTTCGGTCGGTTCTCTTTGCTGCTGGAATCTGCAGGATGTGTTTTGTGTCGGTTTCAGTTTTCAGGCGTTCAGTTTCATCTCTCGCTCTGGTATTTCTAGTAGCTCAACTGTTTGTTATTGTAAGGCTGTTGTGGCGCTGTCAGCTGCCTGTGTGTGTGTGTGTGTGTGTGTGTGCGTTACAGCATCCTCCTGGTTGTGTTGTGTGTGTGTCTTGGCGCATATTTGTCCCTGCGTGATTATGTCAATTTGAGTTTATGTATGTTTGTGTGCACTCTCTGCATGGATTTGTGCCTGTGTGCTTCCATGTAGTTTGTGTGTGTATTTATTTAATTTAATGGGGTCCTGGTCTCAGCTGCTGTGTCTCCTCAGCTGTGAGGGGTAACAGGGCGGAGGGGGTACTCAGAGACACGCGCCATCAGGGTCACAGTCCACAACAGACCGGTGGCAGGATTAGAGCCTGGCCCCAGGATTAGGGGCCCCTGTTAACAACCGCAGTAACCCACCCATCTCTCACACACACACGCACTCTCATCACCCTGTTGCGGGTCTCTGGGGAGTCTCCGTCCCTCTGTGGGTGGGTGTCTGTCAGTCTCCCATTAACTGTCTCCAGAGCTCCTTCACTCTTCAGTGCTGTGAGCAGTGCTGGCAGTTTATTGTTTTTATTCCTAGTGAAGGACAATTTGGGTTTAATACATTGGCTTTTATTTTCGTAGTTTTGCTCATCAATGCCATCTGTACTAAGTTAAATGCTGAGGTCTGGGAACAAAATGAAAAAGACGTCCGACAAAGCGAGAAACACAAGCAGTCAGATGATCAAACCTCCGGGTTAGCCAAACTTATTTCGAACGAGGCCAACTATGAAATTGTTATGCAAACTGTCTGTTATAAACATCCATCAGACCAACCTCCTAGTTAGTCTTAGACATGCTTTACTTGCCGTAGTTGTGCGTGCACACAGTTCATGTGCAATGAGGGCTTATTAGTGACGTTTCAGGTGCGCTCACTCTGGCCTCCAGCTAAAGTTATTTAGACGATGTGATAAAACAGTGGTTTAGAACCTGTCAGAATGCCACACAGCTGGTGTTTCTTGTCCCGCCGCACCTCAATATAGCAATGTTTTTGAAAAAATATTTTTTTATTATTACATATTTTTGGCCATTTTATGTGTTTATCCGGCAGACGAAAGTGAGAGAGAGATGGCCGGAGAATTGGGAGAAAGATGGGGAATGGCAAAACGCGTGAACTGGGAATGTATAAACCCCCAAGCCCACCTGGGCTCCCTTTTTGTAGCCATGTTCACAGATATCAGCAGTTACACTGGTGAGTGCAATATCATAGCTAATAGAAATGATGGCCAATCCTATGAAGATTGGACCCAAGTTGTAATACACTGGAATTTGTCTGGAATGAGCAGCATAACAAAAAAGGTACAGCACCAGGCATTAGAGGAATTGGTTACATTTATCAACAGCCTATTAGAACCAATAGCAGGTGGTCCTGTTGCCATCAAGACTTCTGAGGTTTTAAATATCAGACATGACTGGCGTCCCATGGATGACTCAAGTCAGTCTGGTAGTTAATTGAAAATAATCGCAATGAATGTATAAACCAATGAGATAACACTGGAGCCAGGTCATTATTGATGGCCTTTGGTCCCAACCAGGCCTAGGGTCGGGATCTCCCGTCCAACTTGCAGGACATGCACATATTTTTGAAATCGGCTCAATATTTATGCAGTGTGTAGCAGCCATTTTGCCACTGAAGAGACGTGTACTCTTTCAAATTGTCATTCTGGCCCCCAAGGTTTTTGTGGAAAAGCATTAATCTCTTTTCCACTTCAGCTGGTGACAGTTACGGCTTTGAGATTCAGGGATTGGAGTGACTGAAGATGGACAGACGAGGGAGAGGACGGAGAAACTGGTAGAGAATAAAAGAAGAGTTCAGAGAAAAGGAGAAGAAAGAGGGTAATTGAAAGCAAAGAGAAAATGAAACAAGAGGTGCAGGAATATAAAAGGGCATGTATAATTTTAGGGGTGAGACAAAGAAAAAAGATGTAACAGAGGAATACAATTTGAGGGTGGGGGTGGGTGGGGGGTGAAATGTGGATGCAGTTTGCAGGAGGAGGTTTGGGGATAAATGGGCCGTGGTAGATTGAAAAGGAAAAAGACCCCAGTCATTGTTGGCCCCTTCAAAATAAACCTCTTCTGTTGTCGATTTAACACCTCGTGATGGCAGTGCACACCCCCACTCCAAACAGGGAAGAAAAAAAAAGAAGAAAAGGAGAGCTCACAAAACAGCACACACAAGCTTGAGGCATCTGAAATTTGGCCTCAGACTTGTGTTTGTGTTTCACTGGGTTTTTAGTTTCTGTTTGGCTCTGAGTGATTAGAGAGCGGCATCAAATTGTGATCGAGTGTGTTTACCCACACGCAAACACACACACGCATCTGGTTTATTTCATCACATCAAATTGACATTTACAGATACACACTGCAGTAACACTGCAGACACACAGGCACACACACCATCACACCGTACATGTGTTTATTCACACACTTTGTACATAAACATTCTTACAAACGCACATATTTTTTTATGCAGACATTCTTTTATTTATACAAATACTTACTCACATAAACGGGCACTGTAGCGCACACACACACACACACAAACACACACACACACAATCACATGTTTGTTCTTCAATACTTGTGAGGACCCTCACTGACATAATACATTCCCTAACCTTAACCATCACAGCTAAAGGTGAGTTTATAGTCGTCCGTGAACGGGATTCGCTGTGGCTACAGTTGGAGCTGTGGCAGCTTCAGTGACACCACATGAAGAACAAAACATCTCGTCAGCATGAGCTGCTTGTGTTTTCTGGTGCTGGTAGGGATTGTTGAAAGGGAGGACGAGACAAAACCTGCTGAAGAAAGGCTCCGTTAACTATGCAGTGTGGGGAAATTAACCTGTCACTCAGTGCATCAATGCATTGCATGAATTATAAATCCATTTTTACACGAACCTCAACCCAAACAACCAAGTCTTAACCTTCAAGGTGTCCTTCAAAGAAGTGAGAGCTGAAGAAATGTCCTCAATCACAAGGTCAGTGTGATGAAACGCTTACATTTTTCAACATTTCATTCACTAGATTAGCCAAAAACAGGCACTCCATTGTGGTCATTTTTTATGGATGAATAGTTTCTCTCTTGAATTTACAAAATAACGGTAATATTATAGCAATTGTTATAAAACGGTACATTGTCGTTAAAGCCAACCCCTAATCCTCACAGAGATAGAAGTACAAGAGCGCACACACACACACACACACACACACACACACACACACACAGTAAAGCACTTCGTGTTTACTCAGTAAACACAATCAGCGTGGAGTGCAGGGACTGATGAGGCTGCATCAGCGGCTCATTCCCTTCTGACTTGGCCTGCAGGCAGACAGTAACCCAATCTGAGAGCGGGGGAGGGAGGGATGGTGGAAAAGAGCGAGCAAAAGACAATAAGTTGGAAGCGCAGTGTTGATTTGAAAAAACAGAAAGATGAGCCTCTGAGCCCCCCGAGGAAACAGACACCAGGCTTTGTCTCCTTCTATAAATATCATTCCTCATTCTCTCTCCCTCCCTTCCCCTTTCTCCCACTCCCCTCCTCTATCCTTTAGCTCTCTCTCATCTCCTTCTTCGTCTTTCCTTCACTTCATTGTCTACCTGCCGTTCTCCTACCCTCTGGTTTCTCATTATAGCTAATTTTCTTCCCCTCTCTTTCTCTTCGCTTGACTCTCTTCCTCATTATTACCTATTGCCTTTTATTTTCTACCCAATTATATTATTTCTCCTTAACAAGGCCAGGTATTGAACCCGAATACTTTTTTCGTTTCAGACCAAAATGTGTCTGCAGTGAGCTTAGGGTTATTTTATTGAATTTGAATCCAGTATCGGATCTGCTTTTCAAATCCTCATGTTTTCAAATCCCTTATCAAATGTATTTGGGTTTAGGGTTCAATATCTCTATGTAATTAAAGTTATAAATAACTAAACTCAAAGAATCAGTTGACCTTTTTATCACATTTCTATTGGCTCAGGCGGCAGAAGCTTTGAGTTGTAGTTCAATTAATGTTCACAACCTTTAGTTATAAAATGAGATGAGCAGCATATGAGATGAAAAGTTGATAAATATGTATCTGAAAATGGAAGAAATTACCGGTGTACACTTCTTTCTTCAGCACAGCATATTTTTCACAAGCTACTATAATATTAGAATATCTCAGTTTAAATTTATCTTCTGAAATTTACATGAGTTGCGTTTCTGCAATCAATCGATCTTTGCCAGTGCAGACACCAACGTGGAGAGAGTACGGTCACGTATAATGATCTTCCATTGATATAATCTGCAGCCAGCTACAGGTATGCTGTTTTTTCCTAACAGAAAATGGAGAGAGAAAACGTTCAATAAGACATTTGTTAGCCTCTCAAGTGCCTGAAGAGGGCACTGAATTAGAGCTGCAACTATTTTGATTATCGATAATAATTTGAGTCACTTTTCAAGCGGATCTGCCAAGAATTTGCGGCTTCCAGCTTCTCCGATGTGAGAAGTTGATGCTTTTCTTCATCATCATATGATAGGAAAGTAAATTTCTTAGGATTTTGTTTGTAAGACAAACAAGCAATTTGAAGACACCAACCTGGGAAATGTTTGATCGGTGTTTAATTATTTTCTGACAATTTGCTTCGGCAGATTTGAGGTCATCTTTACGTATTCTTTAATGTTTGACAGTTTCTGTTTATGTTCTCGAGGGGCTACTTGAGTTTAGGCACCATTTAACATTTGAGATTGATTGTTTTGGTATTGGTACTGAAACGCCATTATAGTAGGCACTAGTATCAAAATAATTTCATACACAATCCCTTTTTATCTCCCCACTCTTGGCCTCCTGGAGCTCTATTGGTAGGAAGTCCAGTCTTCTGCCAAAGCAAAATTAATAAGTACAGAATTAGCCAGAAAAAGCAACTAATGCTTTGCTGGTATTGGTATCCATTTATTAATCAGTGTGCAATATCTGCTGTCGTCTGATCTGCATCCCCAAAATTTTCCATATTGTTGTATCTTGTTCTCTCTCCTTCTATCCATCCGACTTTCCGCATACTGACACACACACACACACACACACACACACACACACACACACTAACTCGCGCACACACACGTTATGTGTCTCTAACTATAGTCAGACTCGAGGCAACTGACATTACTGGCATCGCATGGATCATTCACTGGTGCAGCTGCTTTTTCAGAGCTCGCGCCGTTCAATCCTTTGGCCTTGCACTACCTCTCCCACCCCTCCTCCCTCGCTCGCTCTCGCACTCTCTCTCTCGGTCTCACTTGCTTTCGCTCACTTACCCCTAACCCCCTCCCCTCCCCTCCCCTCACTGAGCTCTTCCAGAGGATGACTTCACGCTCTGGAAGAGGGCAGTAGCGAAAGACTATAGTGGCTACGCTACGTTAGCATCTGAGATATCTTTCCCAGCAGCGTGTCTTACGACCAACCAGGCATCCCAGCTGGACAGCAGACAGAGAATAGACGGGAGGAGTGGGGAGAGGCAGCGGAGAAGAATTTTGGGGGGAAGGAAGTGAGACGGGGAGAGGATTTGAGAGGAGGAGGAGTAGGGAGAAGCAGCAAGGAGAGGGAGGTTGAAAGTTTGATTGCTTCTGCGATGGGGCCATGCGCTGGCATAGCGTGTGGAGCCGGTGAAGAAGCAGCGCTCACACTGGATTTAAGAGGATGACAGCTCAGGAGACCGGAGAAGAAGAAAGGAGAAAAAGAGCTCTGACTGGCTGAGAAGAGAGCCACAGCTCACAGGAGGAAGAGGCAGTTGAGCTCCAGACGTTCACTTGGTACCGTCGGTGCTGAGAGGCTGTGATGACTCGCTTCACTGCTGATACCTTGCTGTATGTGTGTATCTGTGCGTGTGCGCAATTGAAATCAACAATGCTTCTTCTCTTGCCGGAGTGTGACAGCTCAGCACGGACAAACCCCCAAATCCCACCACTGAACAGGAGCTCAGACCTGAGATGAGACTGAACCGAGCAGATCTTTTCCATCAGGAGCCGGATCCTTCCACTCTGGGTTTGATTGACGCTGTCTGTGGGCTCAGACGAGCTCACTGATTGTTTTCCTCAGACCGGGGTCACAGTGTCTGAAGACAGACGTCTTGAAAATCAATTCGTTGTTTCGTTTCGCTTCGCCTCAGCTTGCTGGTTAGTGGGTTACACCAGTGAGTATTAATCCCGCCTGGTATCAGGTGATCGGTTTTTGAAAGTGGTGACAGGAGGATGAGACAGGTTGACGCTGTTCATTCTTCGCCTGCGGCTTTTCTACTTCAAAGTGGTGTTCTTTGCAGCTTTTTATAATTAAGTTTCATTTAATTAAAACGCATCATCAAGCATGTGTTACCAGAGCATGAGGGCAAAATCAGTTGGTAGATTAAACCTTTAATGGCGTCCGTGTTTCTCCTTTCAGTGACATAATATAAACAGGCAGGAGACAAATCTGTGCTCATCCCAGGGGTTCAGTTCCCTCAAATAAAGGCCTTAGAAGGTATTTAAAGGTCTTGAATTTAATTCACAACGGTATTGAATATCCTACATGCCATAGATAGTAACATTAGTTATAACTGTTGTTGGCTGTAATGTTTCACACCTATAAACAAGTGAGACAATTGTGCACGCGTGAGGCTGTTCAACGCTTGTAGTCGGCACCATCAGACATGTAGCAAACGCCGTCACTGCTGCTAGCCACAGTAGCTAGGAGGCTCATCAACTTGTGGTGGGAAAGAGTCCATGTGCGCAAAAACTTAAATTGAGTTAATTACTACTTAATCCACCATTAATTTTCTGCCACTTACCTGGGTTCAGGTTAGTGGCAGAATTGCTTAATTATAAATAAGTATTACTGGGGATTACTGTTACATACAGTTGGAAAGCACTGACAAAATCGGACTGGTTTTCTGTCTTTTTTTTGGGGACTGTTGCGACCTTTAAAACTGTTACGTTGCATTCTCTGTGGTATTAAAACTGAATAAAATTTAATTTGGCAATTTTAGCAATTGTTGCAACTGTTGAATAAAACCAAAGCAAAGAGCACATGTTTGTCGCTTACGACAAGAAAATGTTACGGCGGCTGGTAACAGTAGATCACTAAGGTATGCCAAGATTTAAACGATGAAGGATAATTTCCGTGACTTGCACGGCAGTTAATATTCATTTCAGTTTTTTAAATGGAATACATCTAGTTGTTTGAAAGGCAGTTTGAGCTTCATTTGCCACAAAATAATTGCCTCCCGTGAACTGAATTCATAATCATGACTTGTGTGCTTTGTCAGTGAAATATGACATACATTTTTATTTGAGGTTAAGCTGCACCAGATTTTTTAACGAATGTTTTTCCAAATTAAGTTGCCAAAAGTTTAGACAAAATTGATTCATATTCAGTAATTTGCATACAAATTAAACATTTAAATTGAACATAAATAATGTGTATATATATATATTGAGGCCTAGTGTACATAATGTACTCTAACTAATTAAACAAAGACTTGAAGCACAGTTTAATATATACACACATTACAGATAGGCCACGGATTTAAATGACCTAATTGTCAAGCATTGCTGCTGAATAGTTTGCTGCTCTGTAGGTGACCTCCGACCTCCTGTGGAAAAAGTTTAATTTTTTTTATTCTCCTGTGTTTTTTCTCTGCCTGCCCCATCGGCGGCAGCCAGGTTGTTCCTTGTTTGTCACCAGTGTGTGGGATGTAGACTCCCTCTATCACCTGTCCCCTTCTCCCTGGTTCGTGGGACACAGTTCCTACCCTCGGTCTGCCGCACTATCTATAAATGCACCTTCTCTGCTCTCTGGGGTTTTTTTTTTTTTTTGGGGGGGCATTTTAGGACGTTTACTGTAAGCATATTCTGACGTTATCTTTTGTGTATTTAAAAGGCTTTCTGGGTGAGACTGTCAGCTAGGTGCCTTGCAGTCGTGCAGGTGGTCATGAGAATCGGGAAGGATTCCAGACAGTGACAAAGACCACATTACAGCTCAATGTAGCTTTCCCTCTTTATTAAAAAAGGGAATAATCAAAAGGGGAAACAATGGAAGCTATCCTTGTCTTCTCTTGCTGCACGTGGGCAAAAAGACGAGACAGAAATGACACACACATTTTTTTCCCCCCCGTGCACTTATTTCCAACTTAAATTCCAAAGTGTACCTGCTGGTTCCTCTACTGTGGAATGTAGAGGTTCTAGCCTTGATAAGATTGCTCTTTCAAACTTTGAAACTGAGACAGAAATGTCTTCTTTCCTCTTGCAGGTACACAGGAAGATTCGCGAGGACTCGGACATGGCCCAGGACTCTCTGCAGTGCCTGGCCCAGCTGGCTTCCATGCACGGGCCCGTCTTCCCTGATGAGAGCGCCCAAGTCTCCTACCTGGCCCACCTGGTGGAGGGCCTGCTCAGCATGATCAACGGGTCAGTGTGCTGGAAAGTTGAACATACGTCATTCTTGTCGGTGGCTCAGAACTCCTCTGGGCTTGATGCTTTGCAGTAGCTCGTAGTAGTAAAGTCGTGAAAGTCATACCACGTGGCTCTGTGGGTGGGTGGCAATGCTTGTCTGTTCACGACTTTTGTTGCAACTGAAATATCTCAACAAATATTAGATGGATTGCCATTTAATTTGATGCAGACGTTCATGGCTCCCAGAGGATGAATCTTAATGACTTTGGTGATTCCCAGACCTTTACTTTAGCGCCACCATGAGGTTGACACTAAGAAATGTCTCAATAACTATTGCCATACGTTTAGGAGCAAGTATTCACATTCCCCCCCCGGGGCATGAATTGTAACACCTTTTGTGATTCACTGACTTTTCAACAAGTGCCATGATCAGGTCAAAATTTCAGTTTGTTCATTTGTGTTTAGAGCTGATTAGCACATTTTAGCACGCTAACATTCTAAACTAAGATGGTGAACATGGTAAACATTATACCTGCTTGACATCAGCATGTAAGCGTTGTCATTGTGTGCACGATAGTAAAGCTGACGCTAACATTCAGCTCAAAGCACTGCTGTGCCTGAGTCGGCCAATAGCTTGGCTATAGACTCTTAGTCTTGTCATTTTAGAGCATAGTTGTATTTTTTTCTCCTGTTTGTTCTCACCCTGGTGGAGTCTCAGCATTGTCCTTTAAGTTGAGCTGGGCAGTATACCGACATATTGTAAAGCGAATAGATATCATGTGGGATTCTGGTTATTGTAGCATCATGACATATTGTAGATTAAATGTGGCTTTTGGTCTTTCTGTAGTTATTAGACTTTTGTGGCAAGGTACAAACTATTTTTGGCATCCTATTCAAATAATGTGCTGTAGCTTGCTGATTGAACAGTGATGATGATGGTGCCTTTCTACATAACATCTTAAGGAATGAACCAGTACAGTGTTTCTCCTAAGAGTATTTATCAGGGAAATGTGAGGTTTGTAGGATCTACTTTACAGGATAGACTTAAATTAGTTTTTTTCCCAATTCTGTTTAAAAACAATACTCAACTCAGCAAAACTCATATTTATGTTGACAGAGTTCTTGTTATTGTTTGTTGTAATCATTCCTCCTGTCAATATTGGCTATGAACAGACAAAAGACGAAAATCCACAATTCCAAAAGCAACCGAATTAAGGAACCAAGAGCTCACAGCAGGGACCTGCTGCTTGATTTGAAATGTAAATCGAATTTTAAATTGTTTTTTCAAAGGAGCAGTTTTGTTCCAGTTGATGCTAGCTGTCATTCAACTATTTTCATCAATCACATCGATCCCTCTCACGCTTTCTTTTAACAAATTCACAAGTCTTATGTTTGAAATCTGCAAAACCTAAATGTAATTTTTACTGCACTGACATGTGAAGCTTGGAGATGGAACAAATTCAAACCTGCCTATTGAAAGCAGCTCCTGTGGGGATGCAGGGGTTATTACACACCCACTGCACTATAATAGATTAACTTTCCCTTTGCTAAAAGAATCTTATTGTGCAGGGATGTATTGAAAATAAAAACATTCTGGGCATAAAAACAACACCAATCGCACAGAAGAGCTTGTAGATAAATAGAACAGATAAATCAAAATTGATCCTTAATCTTTGGGACAGCTCTTATGTGCATTGTGTTTAAAAAAAAAAAGGCTACATATCTGCCTTTTGTACATTCTAATCTAAACTTAATGCTTTTCTTAAACCTCAGCTGTTCATTTCAGTTGCATATATGGCAGCATTCAGAAAGCAAGATCAGTAAGCACAGCTGCTGTCACATTACCTTTGCTATAGTCTCAGTAGTTGTTATCTCCCTCCGCTATTTCAAGGATTCCATGTTCCTTAAATTCACAGACTCAACCAGTGATGGAGGCCAACATCAGCAGGAGCAGTGTGACTCATACTGTGCAATTTCTGCTTTATTTACAGGAAGTAATTGCTTGTTGAGTCTGTGTTTTTAATGGCCCCTGATTCTAGCATCTGCACACTCTATGGGAAAACTGGCTGGAGAGGGAAGAGGTTGTCATCCAGTTCAGTAACAAATAAATAGTTATCCAGCAGCTTATGTTTCCCAGTTTCCTCTAAAACCAAATATATGTGAAAGTGGATCAAATTATGACTTTATTTTTCTCACAGAGTTTTCAACCAGAGAGGGGGGGGGGGGGGTCATCACTAGCAACCACACAGACACTGGCAAATACTGAGTGTGGGTGTGTTTAAGTGTCCTACAATCCTACAATCGTTTAGTATTCGTCCTCTAATCTCATATAGAGCCGTCTGACCCTTATGATGAAACTGATGTGGACTGTTTCCTAATTCTAGCTGGAAGCACTGCTTTAATGAACCTCAGTACTATAAAATTGTAGTGTGAAAATCATTTGGTTTCACTGATTAACATGATTTTTGCATCAAAGTATCAACGTGATGAAGATATTTATTAAAACAACTAATCCACATAAATGTAGGTGAGTAGGAAACTGAACCTTCTTATAGCACCTTTCTCAATCAGATGTCACAAAGTGCTAAAATATAGACACAAGAAATTACAAAAGGCACACAGCAGCAATTGACGAGGAAATGATTGAACTTTACATACAAAATTAGAGAAATAGTAGTCATATTAACATGTAGTTGCGATGAATTCTTTTACATTCCAGTTATGGTGTCACTTATTTTTCTTAATGGCAAAATAAGCCACACGACGTTATTTGCATTCCAGATATCCAAAAAATTAAAACTAAATTAAAACTGCCGAATGAATATAACATCTATAGAGGCTGATTCCGGTCTTGTGGGAGGAAACGTCCTCAGGGTGGGCCAGATGTTGTTTTAGGTTCTTGGCCACACTTGGAGTAATCTGCAACGTGTAATATACTTCCGTTATTACGGGAAAAATAATCAACTGAACCAAAAGAGTTCAACGTGAATATAGTTGACTGTAAAATCAACAGGTACAGTGACACCCGAGTTCCTCCCGGGAGCAACTCGGCATTTACCCACATCTTCGTATTATCCCCTGCTGTCCCTACACATCCTTCAGACTTTCACACAGGAAAATTGATTCAGAAACAATGGGAAAGGACGTGTGTCCCTGAAAGACGATAAGAAAACAAAAGCTGTGTGTCTCTGCACCTGACTTCCGGCTGCTCTTAGCCTCGCTTACTGTGCTTACTCTGCTTCTATTCTACCGAACGGCTGTGTATTTCCCAGTGTCTGACTAGTCAGCGGGAACAAACGGAGTGTGCTGTTCTCATAATGCAACGCTAAGATTAACCATCCATGTCTGACTATATGCCTTGTGCTTTCATGGATTCAACGTTGTAATAAAGTAAAATATCCCACAGTCTGAGGGGAACTCGGACCAGGTCTTTCTGTTAACCTTTTGTGGTCAAAAATCTGAAGCTGTTATCTAAATGTATTTTTGACTGGCGATATTGTGGAAGTGGGGGGGGGGGGGGTAAAATTTTGCCTTGTTGACAAAGACAAAAGTTAGCTATTGCCCTCGTTTCAGCATTACTGCGCCAACATTACTCATGAAGCAGCAGATGCCCCAAAATGGCACTAGGTTTCCACTAGAATGCATTTTGTGTGTACCCCAGTGTTCAGCTCAATTTATTTAGCTGAAAATCCTTTTACTAAACAGGACTGAACCCGGGTGTTCTGAGCAAAGGAAATAAATGTATTTCATCCACCAAAGCTCAGCTCAAAGCCAGCTGTTAGCTGTGTGGAGCCTATCGATTGTTTGTGTGTGTGTGTGTGTGTGTGTGTGTGGTGCAGGGAATCGGTGTGTTTTGGGCGTCTGGGAGATGCATTAAAAGAGATTACGGCTCTGCTTTTAGCGGTGAGGTGAGAGAAGCCGTATTTTAGGCTAAAAGAGTCGGTAGTTTGAGTCCTATACCGGCTTCAAAAGGGGATTTTGATAATGCCTAAGTGCAGTTAAGCAAAGAACTTTCCCCCAATCCAGCCCTACTTTAAATATTATTATTCATTGTATATAGTCTATAATCTTGTCTTGGCCATTGTCTTTGTAACCGGTAATAAAAGTGGTGTAGATTAGGTTAGTAGAGGTTTTTAATAGAAAGAGTGGAGTTTATGGGAACTGTGTGAATATCTGGGGCAATAAGTGCAGAAGTATTTAATGTTCATCGGTGGGTGTGTCTGCAAAGTGGTTCTGCTCGGAGTTGAGGGCCACGCTAGCATGTATAAGTAACTGAGACACACGAATGCTTGACTGTGCACACGAGCTTGTTGTTGGACCTCTCTCTCTCTCTCTCTCTCTCTCTCTTTTCCCTCCGCTCCTGCTCCGTCTGTAATCACCTATTCTTGGAGCTTTTTTCCAATTGTCTCATCGGAAAAGCATGCGGAGAGGGATGGCCGATGTACAGCGATTGAACCGTTCTGCTCGCAATTTAACTCCCATCTGATAGGGGTTAGCTAGGCCTCTCTCCCACAATGTTCCTCCCTGACTGGAGAGGTGCATCAGCTCAAACACTGATTCAGGATTGAGACGGTAAATATACAGAAAACTTCGGGGGGGGGGGTGTTTTTATGTAGAGGGGATCCCTCTTGGGCATCAGTAGCTTGACATATTTAGATTTTCATCTTATTAACTAAGCAGAAGGGTAGAAAACCCTGAACAACGTCTTGAGGCAGGCATGTTTGCAGTACATGCAACATATAAGAAGTTTAGCTGCCAGCGGAGTTGAGCCTCAGATAATTCATTCGACGTTGTTAGTCGAATTTTTAAGCTCATCACAAATACAACATATCACTATCGATGTCGGCCGATAAATACCAAGAAACTGCAGTAGAGAAATGCCAATGATGCATATTGGTTTGAGGTCATTTAGGCGCAGTGGACTTAATACAGTTTTCCACAAGATGGTACCAAGTTTATTTTTCTACTCTGTATACGTACCTTGGATACAGTTCTTTTAAAACGCCAAATTAGAAGGATCTTTATCAAACATGTGTCGTTAGTTCAAACATAGCTGCAGAATTCAGGATAGAATGAGAATTATCACTCACACAAATGGACATCAGGGTTTTCTGCGACATTTTAAGGAAACCATTTGTTAATTAATAACGTTGCCTCTGTAATGTTTTTTGTAGGTATTTGTGTGGTCAGGCAGAGGAGGTTTCTGGTAGTTTCTTGGTTTAATTTTAGGTTAATGCATTTTGTGGTGAAGCGTTAGGTGGTTGTATACATCTGTGGTGTTGCCCTGCAGTGCTGCAGCTACACAGAGACGTAGCTTTTAACGTACATTTTGAATTGGAAAGTTGTAACGCAGCCCTGTCATTTGCTGATGCATCTTTTTGGAGGAATGAAGAGTGCTGAGTTTGATTCAAATACAGAGGAATTAATGGAAGTTGGGATTTTAAGTTTAAGTTTGAATCTTCTTATTGTCTCTTACTGGCATGTTGGATGGATTCCCACTAAATTTTGTACAGACAAAATGAGGATGAAGCCTACTGACTGACTTTGGTGTTCTCCTGATGTTTCTTCAAGCACCACAAGCAGGTCAAATTTTAATTTTGTCCAATTTGGTTTATGACCATGTGCCTGCAAAACTAAAGATGTTCTCATCAGCCTTGGCTGTACCTTCTGTTTAGTGATAATTGGCAAATGTTAGTATGATATATTAGAATAGTGAACAATAGCTGCTAAACATCAGCGTGTTAGCAATGCACTGCTGTGCATGAGTTCAGCCTCACAGTAGTCACTCATAAGAGACTTAGTCTTGTTAAACCATATTTGCCACCTGATTAAATGCTCTTTGTTAACTTTGAGCGTTGAATTGTGTTAAAAACACGGCTGCATTACATCTTCTTGTGCTCCTTCAGTGTCTCCTCACATTGATTGTACAGGCACTGTGGTTAAATTTGTCCAGATGGTGTAGAAATTCAGATTACAAGCCACTTTTATATCTGGTTTTAAAATTCCACAGCATATGAGCAAAATATGATTTTCCCATGTCCAGACCTGTCACTTCATTCTTCATGGTATGATCTGATGATAAAACAAAAAAAGTGTAATTACAGCCGTTCTTCCTATCATCTTGCACTCTGTGTGTACTGTGTGCTATGAGGCAGAAATACCATAAAAATAACCTCAGATGCAGCTGTGGAAAACTGCTCAGGGGTCAAGTTGCCCATGAGTTTTGGTTAAGGATCAATTTTCATGCCTGTTTCCAGACCTCAGCCACCAGCGGGGAAACTGGAAAGTGACCCCAGTTTAGCCTCAGCCTCACCCTGGAGAGTGGAAACTGTCCCTCCTCAGGCCAAAGCACGGGTTTGAATCGAAAATGGAAAACAAGCAGTTTGGACTTCTTTGACCTTTTCTGTCAAGAGAGGGAAATTGATTCTTACCGCTGAATGTAATGCCAGTGGCAGATGGATTCTAAAATTCACAAGCTGTAATGAGTTTTCATTTGGCTCGAGTTCAGTTCTCACCGTGATTCTCCCAACTGTATTTTTTTTCTAAGTCGACTACATAAAGTATTTGGAGCTCTCTACTTGTATCTGGATCAGGAATCAGTCAGATCTTATCTTTAGATGGCGTTTTATTATCTGCATTCTCAGGATTGAGATCGAGGACTCTGAGGCGATGGGCATCTCCAGTATCATCTCCAATCTGATCACCATGTTCCCTCGGAGCACGTTAACGGCACTGCCCAGCGACCTCTTCACCTCCTTCATCAACTGCCTCACGCTGCTCACCTGCTCGTTTGGTCGCAGCGCCGCCCTAGAGGAGGTGGTGAGTAATAACGCCTTCATCTGCCTTCTCAGAAATCAGATCCTCTTCACCGCAGGGTTCGTACACAGTCTTTAAATGGTTTGGAAAATGCTCAATGTGAACTGTTTTTAAATGTTTTCAAGATTAGCTTGAAAAATGCTAACAGTCACTAATATAAATCAAAACTATTTGAATATTTGAAATGAAACAATCCCTTCGTCATATTTGTTTGTTGTCTCCTGGCATTTCTAGTAACAATTTAGATGTGATAATAAAAGCTTCAAGACTCCAGAAAGGTTTGGTTTAGGTACCTTCAAAGTACTCGAACAGTTCTTGAATTTGACTCTGTATGAACCCTGTCACTGAATTTAGTCACATTGTGTTTTACAAGGTCCATGTTGGAGAGCAAACCCAGAGGTGATGGATTTAAAAGTTTTAAGCTTGAAATACTGTGATATGTGGAGAAAATATAACATTTTCATATTTGTCCCTTAATTTTTAACATTGAAGCAACTAATCATTCTTTCCTTGTTTTCCTTATTGAGTGGTTCCCAACCTTTTTGACATGCGACTCCTTAAATTGAAGCAATGTTGACTTGAGACCAGTTCATCCAAATAATAATTTTCTCAGTGTTATTTACTATAAAGTTCTTGCACTCCCAAGAAGTTTCATAGATGGTTATGTCTGATTGTAAACTGTGGTAGCGAAACACAAAAATCCCCACCTAGTGTTGTTTACTTGTGTCTCACTTTATATGACGCTTTGAAGGTCTGACGACCGAAAGAAATTAACTACAAGTGATTAACACCGTAAAGGATTTTTTGGTTCTTTCGTCATTTTATTTGAATATTGTTTACAATCCTGAAAGTGAAAATGATCCAATAATAAATTCACAAGAAACAAACATAGATTACAGCAAACTCTTTAATAAATAAGCATAAAGTTGTGTAGCAGGAATATGCGTTTTCTGCTTTTAATAATATTACATTTAAAAATACATAGCTATACACAGTAAGTGCATGAGTTTAAGTGATAAAAAGGCCCAGACATCTGCTATAAGTGGAGTCCATATTCCTCTTCAAAGTCAAAATGAAACTATTTAACATTTTGAATATGTATATGGCCTAAACGATACATTTCATCACCCACTCGTCATTAAAGACATCAGAACCCAGAGATGTGGATATAGTCTCATCCATTTGCTCTTTCTTCCCTTGGTCAGCTGGACAAGGATGACATGGTTTACATGGAGGCCTACGACAAGCTGCTGGAGTCGTGGCTGACGCTCGTCCAGGACGAGGAGCACTTCCCTCGCGGCTGCTTCGTGCAGCCGGCGGTCCAGGTCTTCAACTCGTACATCCAGTGTCACTTGGCTGCTCCTGATGGCACCCGGAACCTGGTGAGACTGCTACCGTGTTTCACTTCTCAGTAATGATAAACGCCCCCAGTAGCTCACCTGGTAGAGCACATAGCGTGTGCTAAAGCTGAGTTAGCCTTACCGCTGCGCTCTGGGTTCAATTCAAACCCAGGCACAGAAAAAAGATGAAGTGTGTTTTGCTGAGGGAAGGGAATTCGGGTTCAGAACGCTGAAAGCGCACCCTCAAGATTTGGAAAAGGTGTTTTAAGAATATAAGTGAAAAACTCTACATTCATTTCAGCATATCTTATAACACGGAATCTGCTCGTGCCTAATAGAGGATATTTATGCATTCTTTATTTTGCCATTTTAGTTTACATGTTGAACTATGACACATTTAACTTTTTCTTTTTCTCTCTGCAACTCATAAAACCCTGCACCACGCTCAGTCAGTGAATGGCATCACGTCTCACGAAGAGGAAGAGATCAACGAGCTGCAGGAAGACGACAGAGAGCTCTTCTCTGACCAGCTGTCCAGTATCGGCATGCTGGGACGCGTGGCCGCTGACCACTGTATCCCCCTGCTCACAAGGTAAACACGTGAAAGTGCATCATGTCCCTTCCTGCTGTGATTTTGTGTCTATACTATGAAAACACATTTGGAAACAGAACAATTCTTTGCAAGTTTTTGCAATGGACAGTTCTTCAGTGACTCCACAGTGCAATAAACATGACAAAGGAAAGTTTTTTTTTTTTTTCTTGTGTTCAGTTCAATTAGGAAGAATTAAATAATCACGATCAAAGCATCCAAAGTTAAAATGAACAGCTGGTAAAATAAACAAAGTGACAATATGCATTGGTTGCAGTGGGCATAAGGGAGTTTTGTAAACTTAATTTTTTGCAGTTGCGTTTCTAGTAACAACTTAGATGTGACGATAAAGGCTTCGAGAGTCTGGATATTTTTGGTTTAGGTACCTTGAAAGTGCTTCAATTTGACTCTTTTAAAAAGCTGTATGAACCATGTGAACTGTATGTGGCAAAGATGGATTTTCTCAGCATGTTTGAACTTTTGTAATGATACGCAGTTTGCATTTTAATAAATCTGCTGCAGGATAAAGTGTGATTTTAGCTGTTAGCAGAAACTGTGGTTGTGTTTCCCGTGTTGATGTCGGTCTTGTGACCTCATGCTGCAGCCTGCTGGAGGACCGGGTGACACGGCTGCACGGTCAACTCCAGAGGACCCAGCAGCACCTCATGGCCTCATCAGACCCCGGATCAGTGGACCGCAAAGTCCTGGACGACCTCTATGAGGACATCCACTGGCTCATACTGGTCTCAGGTCAGCAGCAGGACAAAACGTTCTTTATTTAAAAAAATTATCTGGATTGACAAAAGAGTTGGGACTCGGCACACATGCCATTCATCTTTGGGGAATTGTTCTCTCGCTGATGTTCCCTTTGCATTTTAATGTTGGTAATGATACTCCTCACTCTTCTTGCAAAAAAAATAAAAATACATAGTAAAATCATTTTTAGGAGGTTCTGTTCCATGAATGTTCAGTACTGAAGGCACCTTTTAAGTGAATGAAAAGCTGTATGATGCTCTAATGTACTTGAATATGGCTTTTTTTATTTTATAGTGTTCATAAATGACTTTTCCAGTTCACTATATTCCACTTAACTGACTTTCATTTGTGAACACGACACAATAACAGAGCCCCACTATTATCTGAGTCAGCGTCGTTAAAGGCCTGCAAAGCAGCTGCAGATTCCTTCCATTAACTCACCATTTAGGCTGATTTGCTCTGCTTTTAAATATGAAATCTGTGTTTTACTATTCTTATTATTTTTAATGTTCAGGAGATATGGCATGTTACAGGAATTTGTATTATGTTAAGGAAACAATTATCCATAATGTTTGTATACATTATAAATCATAGAGGAGAGCCCTTTGGGGTTTCTTACCTGTCCTGCACAATCGCTGCTGTTTTTTTTGTTTTTTTATCACCTCCCCTGTGCTAATACAATAAACAACACAAAAACAACAATGTATGGTGTAGTACAATCAAACACTCAAACTGGCACATTTGTGCATTTGGAAAACAGACTTTACACCCCACCAATGTGAGAAGTGTCGCACCTGTTCATGTTGACAGGGCCAATGTTGTTGTCATATTTTATTCTGGTGCAAAGCTGGACACTAGAGCTGCAACTTAGTCAATTAATTGTTTGGTCTATAAAATGTCTGAAAGTTGTGGAAAACGTCCATTGCAACTTTCCAGAGCCCAAGTATTCAGACTGCTTTATTTTGGCCCAAAGACATTCAATTTACCTTCATAGAAGACTTAAGGAAACGGCAAATATTCAAACATGAGAAGGTGGTAACAGAACATTTTTGGCTTGAAATAAAAAAACAATTGATCGAGTATGAGAATTGTTCGCCGATTCTTTTTCTCATGATTGACTAATCAATTAATCAACAAATAGTTTCAGCTGTACATGATACTCACTATGATGATGATCTGCTATTTTTTTTATATATATATATATATCTAATTGTGTATTTTTTGTTAAACGATTTTGAAAAGCCTCAGATCAGAAAGGTGAAGCGGCTGTAACATGCCACCTGTCTCTGTCTGTGCTCTCCAGGGTATTTACTAGCAGACGACCCTCAGGGCGAAACCCCGTTGATCCCCTCGGAGGTGATGGAGTTTTCCATTAAACACTCGACAGAAGTGGACATCAACACGACGCTGCAGATCCTGGGGTCGCCGGGGGAGAAGGCTTCGTCCATACCGGGCTGCAACCGCACAGACTCAGTCATCAGGTACTGCTTCTGTTCTGCCAAAGGCTAATGTAACGTTTTCAATTTTGTTTTGTGTAGCACTCACTTGGTTTGGAAAAATTTTTTCTAGATGCTGCTGAAAATGCAGAACATCTGCTTACGAATTGAATGCTTTGTTTATTAGATTATTCTTATGTTTTGTCTTCTGACTTTGTCTTGTGAAGTTGGTCAGTGTGCCAAACTCTAACCAGGTACATCGGCTAATACAGACAGTTAAATATAAACTAGTAAACTTTGGAATCAAATACATTCCCGATTTTGTCATTCCCATTTTTGTTTATTTTAGTTCCATTTTGATTCAAATTGTATTTACTTTTTTTAAGCTGCACTCAGATCTCACTTGTAAATGAGATCTCGATCTCAACTTGCCTTCTTGATTAAATAAGAATATATATTTGCAAATACTATATGTTCTATAGATTTCTATAACATTTCTAGGAATTGAGGTTATGGCTTTTATTTCAAAAAAAAATTAAAGGCCTATGAGCAAATTATTTGAGATGGAATGGCACTTTGAATTTTTGTATTTTGCATTGTGCAACAAGACGTCACATTTCAAATGCTGTTTTTTTTTTTTCTTTGAATTTTGCTTAATTTGTTTATCCTCTGTTGGGCTTGAAGGATTCGCTGGGACTGAAACTACTGAAAGTTGTCAGACCCGACTCATACTGGCATCCAGCATTGAGAGCTGGAAGGTCGACAGTTTGAATAAACTGTCCCTAACCCTAACCCTCCAAACTAAATAAGAGAATATGTGTAGATTGGGTGAAAGAGGAACCTCACTTGCTCTGACATATAATAGCTGCTTTTCTGTCGTCGACATCTCAGCTTTGAATTTGTACAACAGAAGGAATGTAAAGCAGTGTATCTGTGGAAACGAGCGGCATGCAGCGCAGGTTTGAAATGTATTTCTGACACAATGAAGCTGACAAGGACCAGACAAACTGCTGTCAGATTGATTGTTGCATTGGCACCTCTTTGTGTCCGGCAGCAGTCCTGTTGTGACAGTTCATCTCACCCAATAAAACTGGCCAGAATAGACTTCCACGCTGTCCGAGGCTTGTTGGACTTACGTGTTGTCACAGTTATTGTCCTATAAATCTGAAGGTGGGTTAGTTCCTCCAACACAGTAACAAAGACCCCTCACTGTGGTTTATTACACTGTCGCTGCTATAACATGGACTCACTTTCACATAAACTGTGTGAGGATGAGACACATGGAGGTGTGTTTTTCAGAACCTGAGCTTCCTCTAACCTCACAGGGACCAAAATTAAATTTGGGAATTAATAATTCATAAAGTTTCGAAGTAGGGACTGCAAATAGTGATTTTTATCATCGTCGATTAATCTGTTGATTATTTTGTTAGATTCAATAAGTTGTTTAGTGTACATAGAATGTCCATCACAATTTCCCAGAGCCCAAGTTGAACCCTTAAATTGTGTAGTTTTCTGCCCAACAGTCCAAAACTCAAAGATATTCAGTTTCTAATGATATAAAACCGAGTCAAGAAGCAAATTCTCATGTTTGAAGACCTGGAAATAGTGAGTGTTTGATGAATTACTTGAACAATTATAATCAATTATTTGTGGTAGATTAATGTTTTTATAGCAAATAGTTTTACTGGAACTTCACTTTATTGTCACACAGCATGTGAAAGTACAAACATGTTCGGTTTTATATTTGTTCAAACAGAGAACCAAACCCTCCCACCCCTCAGTTGTTACACTTTTACAAGATGAATTGGTGTTTCGTATAGTATATGCGTATCGTATCCATAACTCGGGTACATGATGCTGCTGCCAAAGTACAGCTGGACACAAAGTCATGGGACAGTGCATTTTTAAGCAATGGGAACTGTAGCTATTATAAGTATTTGACAGTTTTGATGATCCATAAATCATCAACCTTGTTTATCAATACTGACTACTTGTTATATCATCATAAATTAAATGTAACATTATGGATTGAACATGTCAGCTTGGTCTTGTTTGTTTTGTTTTTTTTCACAATTTACTAACTGATTAATCTGTTAAGCAAAGAAAGACAAGTGGGAGATTAATCCGTACTGGAAATGATCCCTGGTTGGAAACAGCCTACATGTTCATTGCCAAACACAGCTTCAGGTATGAGCATGGAAAAGGGCAGTTGCTGTTGCAGTAAAAACATATTTTCTACCGTACCACATTTCAAAATGACTCAAATGTATCCGCAGGGCAGTCGAAGGAGTTGCTGATCAATACAAAAAAAAATCACTGAATGATTATTTCCCCAAGGGCTGAAATATTCTAACTTTCAAAACAAAATGTTCATTTCAGCCAGCTCTTTCTGTAAGAGCAGAACTGTTTGTTTGTGATCGTGACACCTTCTTTCTCTTATTGCTGCATTGCATTGTGGTCCGTTTCTGCTGCCGTGGGATCAGAAATCGTTGTCGTGCACGAAATATAAAATGATGCCTCTAAAAAAAGAGAATACACCAACGTGTACTAAAATGGACTCGGACGTATCTGGCTGCTGTTTGACATGATGGTATTTATTTTTCAACAGCAATTAATTGTGCAGCCCGACAGCATGCGGCTGTGGTGTTGGAGACCTTGTGCTGTTCGTGGCTGTTGCGCAGATAATCACAGTGGCAGCCAGTGACATTGTCTGTTGAAGGTCATTGAGCCCCTGTGTTTTCTATATTGTTCATTATGTAGAGGTGTGTGTGTGTAAGGGGGACGACAGCAGTGGCAGAGGATTGCAGAGACGAGTGCCTAATGGCATCAGGTTTCGTAACAGCGAGCGGTTGACCCTGACCCTGTAAATGTCAACGTGTTTTTTTTTCTTTCTGCAAACAATGTGAAACTGGCGGATCGTAAGCTGCTTTAAGCCCTCTGTCTCTCTGTCCTTTGTGTGTGTGTGTGGACTTGACTTTGTGAAACCCACTCTTTCACACACACAAAGGGCATCAAGACGATGGCTGTCTACTAAGGTTTGATCCTTTAGTTGAAGGGGTGGGTGACTTGACCTGAAATCCCAATTAACTCGCATTTCCCACCGTAACAAGTTATATCTTATCAGTCGCACCTCTGCACAAGAGTCTTGTCCTCGCGGTGCACCATTTTGTTTTATATTATCTTGACTAAATCCAAAGTTACTTACATGGCATCATTGCTTCGAACCAGCTCCTCATCATTCGTTTGCACCTGCTGCAATTTATCCAGAGTTCAGATTTGAGATTGTTTAATTCATCGAAGTATACCATGTTTACTACGGGTGGAACTGTGCACTAAATTCACGGTTCGGTACAGCAGGGAAGTAACATTTGTGTCGTTTATTTTGAAAAATGTCAACATTCAACAGTGAAGACGGAACCTGCGACTCGGGACCGTGGGCGTTTGGATATATACATAACAATAACGACGAAACGATGGCACCCAGCACGAGTTTAAGTGCAGTGTATAAAGAAACTGCTGCTCACTCCCAGCTGCTTCTATATTGTTGTGTCTCTGCTGAGCTCCTTATTTTATCCTGACCTTGTTTGTATCATCTGATCTATTTCAGTCTTAATTTTTTTGACCTTTTCCTCTCAACTACTGCCCCCCTCTGTTCTCATGCCTCCTCACTGTTTTCATCTTTGACCGTTCTTTGCCTTCTTCCTTATGTTCTCCTGTCACAGATTGCTGTCAGCGGTGTTGCGGACGTCCGAGGTTGAGTCCAGGGCTACGAGAGCGAGTCTAACAGGGCTGCTGAGCCCGCAGATGGGAAAAGACATCGTGTGGTTCCTCAGACGATGGGCCAAGACGTACCTGCTGATGGACGAGAAGCTCTATGAACAGGTGCGAGTCTCTCTGCTCCCCATAGCTGACGCACCTCTACATAACATCATGCATATAAAAACCTTTTAGCAGCACATCCCATATCGGTCAGCAGTCACTATATCGCACACTGCAGTATGTCTAATAGCAATAAACCAGATGTTTCTCCTCCAACTGTCCATTTTTCCTGTCCTCCCTCAGATCAGCATCCCTCTGAGCACGGCGTTCGGGGCAGACACAGAGGGGGCCCAGTGGATTGTGGGGTATCTTCTGGAGAAGGTGATCAACAACCTGTCTGTGTGGAGCTCAGAGGCTGAGCTGGCCAACGACACCGTGGAGCTGCTGGTGACGCTGGTGGAGAAGAGGGAGAGGTGAGGACGGCGATGGAGGGCCACAACAAGTAGCAAAGAGACACAACTAGTGTTTAATCATAGGATTAAACATTTAAACTCAACTAGGAACTAGTCTTGTTTTTTGGCAAATGAAAAAGTTTGTGTTTTTTAAGTTGGCATTGCTTTGTTAAAAGTGGCCGTGGTCAAAAAGGTTTGGAACCAGTGTTCTGAGGCCTTTTTGGGTAAGATGGGCCGCATCACAGCCTCCCACCCCACACACTCTAATAGACACTCTGCCTCCCTGTCTGCTCAGGGCGAACATTGTGGTGCAGTGCGAGAGCTGGTGGAACCTTGCGAAGCAGTTTGCCAGCCGCAGCCCGCCCCTCCACCTGCTGTCCAGCTCCGTGCAGAGGTCTCTGATGAAAGCTCTGGTCCTGGGAGGCTTCGCACACATGGACTCTGACACCAAACAGCAATACTGGGCCGAGGTAATGTGTGTGTGATGGTGTATAGCCGGTCAATTAATTATATTAATTGTCATTTAGCGGGGAAAAAAGTTTTTTGCAAACTCTTTTAATCAGCAATGAAAATAATCACTAGTTGCAGCCACCCCACATCGCTGATTTTCACTTAATTTGGTAGACCAGCAATTAATCACAAAAGCAATCAACATTGACAAACTGAGACTGAAAATGATTGTTAGTTGCAACCCTGCACATGTGTGTTTTTCAAATCAAATCAAATCAAATTTTATTTATATAGCGCTATATCATAACAAAGTTATCTCATAGCACTTGTAAATATAGAGCAAGTTCAAGCCAACTCTATATCTACAGACCC
>JAVQJF010027946.1:0-23549 GCA_036023855.1 Gadopsis marmoratus | reverse complement strand
TTCTGACTCCCCATATTCTCCCACTACTTCTTTCCCACAATCTCAACATCTCTCTCCTCTCTGCTTGGTGTGACTCTGTCATATTCTCTGTGTGTCTGTATGTCTGACCTTGTCTCTGTGTGCCTGTGTGTCTGACCTAGTGCATTATTTCATGATTTAATGGTTTCTCATACTAACAATGATTTGATGAGGTAATTTATTGAAGTTCTTGATTTTGACAATGATTTAAATTATATATATAATAAAAGAAATTCCCACAAGGTGCACAAATCCTGTGCTACGATTCACAAATTAAGAAACTTATACGCTCATATTTTTGCTACAGTTGCTGCAGTGAATATGGTGCAAAACACATTCGAACACCCATATAAAAAATGTGAAGTCATGAACAAAATGTACACATCCGCAAGTCAGTATTTGAATTCATGCAATGAGAGTTGCACACCTGTAGAATATTTTCTCACAAACACAAGTCAATAACTACAACTGCTTGAATCTGCTGCTATGAGTCTCAAATGCTCTTTTTTTGCTCACAAATTATGTGTTCCGCGTGCAGGTTGGGCAGGTCTGATCGCCATAATAAACAGAAATCCTGTATTTTATTTTCATTTCAGGTTTGTTTTATGTTTTAACGCATCATTTATTTATTAATATGGCAACCTTTAAAAACTTCCAGTTAATCTACAGTATGCAACAAAATCTCTGGCCGGATGGCATTCAAATTACTGAGTAAATATTTACTAAATAAATAGGAAATACTACCAAGAAAATACTAAACCAAAGAAAGAATACAACCAATAAAATATGTCAGGAAAAAACAAACCAGTAGAACAAAACAATACAATGTGTCAAATATAAAAATATATATAACCAGACAGACCAGTGCTTGCTCATAGTGGGAATTGTTGGGTCTCTGTATATAAAGAGTCGCTCTATATGAAAAAGTGCTCTGAGATAACTTTATGATATGGCATACATACCTAGAGTCACCAGGAGGTGACTGTATGCAATAAGAAGTGAGGGTACTCATGTAGACAATAAGTGCCGGTACTCAGTACCAGTAAGTGCTGGCCCATTTCAGGCAATGTGTATATGTGTATAGGTAGTTGACTCACCTTGCTTACCATTAAGTTAGCAAAATGAGTGGACTACCTATATAGCTGTAGCTAACGTTATGTGGAGAATTAACATGTGGGGTAGCCCAGCGCTACATTAGCAAGTTAACATTACATTAGCTAACGTTACTAGTGGCTATTTCATTAGAATTTAATGACATAATGTGAATAAATGTAACATGAAAAAGACTTTAATACATTTCCTCGTCCGTGAACGTGATTTAAACCTGAGTACCGTCAGATAGATTATCATCGACAAAGACAACAACTCCCATGATCCCACGCTACATCACAACATCATCAAACTACATCTTTTGTTATTGTTTTGATTGAGACACCCCTGCTGGCAGAAATGACATACCGTGTGGTTTAAGGTGCACTGAATTCTTCTTTTTTTTTTTTTATTAAACCTCAAACTTTCAAAAGACTTTACCTCTAGCACCCCCATGAACTCTACAGTTTTGTTTTTATAGTGAAATGCTTCAACACCGGCTTCCCATGAAATTGAGCAAAGAAGTTGATGCCCAAAGGATGACTCTTAATGTCTTTGCTGATCCTCGTTTCTTTTCTAGCGCTAGCAGGTTGACATTTGTGGATAGAAGTGATTGAATGGATGGAGCCACTGAAATTTTCAATTTATTCAACACAATGGTCTATGACCAGATACCTGCAAACCTATCAAAATTGCCCTCAGCCTCAGATGCCCTGTGTTTTTTACCAATTTACAAATATTACCACGATTAAAGCCCCACTGTGTCTAAGTACAGCTTCACAGGGCCACTAGCCTACCTCTAAATGTTATTTATTCATTTTTTTAAATGTACTTATTTTTAATTTTTATTCCCATTGGTAAAGACCCTTATACATCATTTATATGATGTGCTACATCATATAACCTGTCTATTGGCTGAATTGGTGTAGGCCTTTTGTTTGTATTTCGTTGATTGATAAAAAATATTATTTATGTAGTAGTTAATAAAGTTAATACATAAAAGCAATTATGTATCACTGGTAGGTGCCTAGTGATATTTACCATCTGACAAGAGCCTATGGCTCAGGACTGTGCGTGAATGGATGATTGAGAAACAAAAACTGTACAGG
This sequence comes from Gadopsis marmoratus, assembly GCA_036023855.1. Taxonomy (NCBI): domain Eukaryota; kingdom Metazoa; phylum Chordata; class Actinopteri; order Centrarchiformes; family Percichthyidae; genus Gadopsis; species Gadopsis marmoratus. Next base: position 21,333 of record JAVQJF010027946.1, on the reverse strand, counting down.
GTTTTGAATAAAAGCGCCATATAAAGCTTAATTACAAGCGAGATAAACTGAGCTTTTGGTCAAATCTTTTTCGGCTTATAAATCAAATAACTTTGAAGTCTTACCTAAAGTCTTCTCCCTTAGGAAGTGAGAGCAGCATCTCGGGCTGCGTCTCTCAGTGACGTCACCCGCGAGCGAGGGAGTGGGGTGAAAGTGGGAGGGAGCCACACCGTGAAACACCGTCAGCATGTGTGTCAAGTGTGCGTGTGTCTGAGCACACGGTGCCGTGCTCTTCGCAACAGCCCCACAACCGTCAGTGAGCTGACAGGATTTAATTTGGGGCAGCCGAACATGATGCGTGTTACGAGCCCAGCCGAACGCTCCCTGGACTAAACTGTGAACAGAACGCACTTTTGCACTCGCTGCTGCAGACACTGGACGCCTCATCCTCTGCTCAGCCAGAGGCAGTCGGTGGGAACCCGCAAACGCAGCTGGCGTCTAGAATGCGTGAGTAGGACTCTAATACAGTACGTGCTTAAATATGACATGTTGAACTTTGCTTGTAATGCTGTAGTTTAAATGTATCGACGTGAAAGCGGTATAGCGACACCATACGGGCTTCAAGAACATTAAGTCACAGTTAATTCCAGACACTTAGTTTGAATTTAATATTGCTACACCGTTACTCGTAGGGCAGTGTTAAGCTGCCATGTTTTCATACTTCCATGAGGATGTTAGGGAGATTTTCATTCATTTTGGCATCACACGTTCGCTAACAAAATAGCCTTTGCCTTGTAGCGATTGCTGGCGGGCATTATTCTGGGCTTGCACGTGCGCTCTCATCACCAGCGCACGCGAACTCCGACGCGCTATCACGCACAGCGGGACCGCACGGCAGCCTGTACCTGCGCGCGCGCGCGCGCGTGTGTGTGTGTGTGTGTGTGTGTGCTATCCTGAGACTTCTAAGCTCCACAGTACAGCAGGTGTAGACGCCGTGGTGTTGCTCTCTTCACGATGCAGCGGGGTCCATAGATCTCCCTCTGTCATCATCAGTACACAGGCTGGAGGTCTGCAGCTATCTTTTAGATTTGATTCATGCACGCAAATTCGGATTACGATCCTGTCATTAGAGTAAGGAAATAAACCAAAATACGTTGGAAGCATAGGCAAGCTTAGATTTCAACAGATTTTATTTTTCATAGATTAGCCTGTTCTCTCCAATCTCAACATTTTCAGGAACTCAGGAACCATTTTGGGAGCAGAGGAACCTTACCTGCTCTATATGAAAGAGTGCCCTGAGGTAACTATGTTATGATATGGTGCTATATAAATAAAACTGAATTGAATTGAACCTGCACTTCCACTGGAGGGACCACGGTCTTAATTTTTCGCTGCTGTGAGGACCGTAGTTTCTGATGGATCAGGAACTATTGGGGTGGAGTTGGCAGTGCTGATCTCTTATTGGTCAAACGCAAACCTCAACCACAACTCCTGAAAATGTGAAAGAAAGAAGTGATGATTGAGAGCGTGTTAATGACAGTGAATGTTGCTGTTACGTTCTAAAGCAGAAATAAACTTGAAAGGCTTTGGTTTGAATAAATTATTGAATTGGTGTAGGAGGTTTGTTTAAGCTAAAATGGGTTATTAAGTTACTCTTCAACGGGACAAAGATCCAGCTCACTGTCACTGTCCATGGTGCTGAAGCACACCTCTAATGACAGCTGTAATGGAAAGAGAACGGCCCAGTACAGCCTACCAATAAGCTGTGTTTGTGCATGTATGGAAGTAGTGGAATATTTTTAGTTCACACCAATCAGCCATAACTTTCTGACCACTGACAGGTGAAGTGAAAACATTGATTATCTCGTTACAGTGGCACCTGTCACTGAGTGGGATATATTAGGCAGCAAGTGAACATTTTGTCCTCCAAGTTGAGGTGTTGAAGTTGGAAAAATGGGCAAGTGTAAGGATGTGAGCGACTTTGACAAGGGACAAATTGTGATGGCTACACGACTGGGTCAGAGAGAACACTGCAGCTCTTGTGGGGTGTTCCAGGTCTGCAGTGGTCAGTAGCTACCAAAACTGGTCCAAGGAAGGAAAACTGGTGAATCGGCAACAGGGTCATGGGTGGCCAAGGATCATTGATGTGCGTGGGTAGTGAAGGCTGGCCCATCTGCTCCGATCCAACAGAAGAGCTACTGTAGCTCAAATTGCTGAAAAGGTTAACGTACAGGTGGTCGACTCATCTTGCTAACTTACCGATAAATGAGTCGACTACCCATACAGCTACAGTAGCTAACATTATGTGGCAAATTCAATCCTGGGGTTGCCCAGCGCTGTTATTTGTGGTCAAATCAATGGTACAAATATAACTTTATGAACGTGTTGAACATTGTGATATGTTACCATATGCATTAGCTTGGTGGCTGGCATGAGCCACTTGTCACAGTAGCACGTTATTGTAAACTAGATCGATATAGAAATATATCAATAAATTAGGTCTCTACAGGATTACTGTCATAAAATGACATGTAATTAATGAAAAATGTGGCAGAAGAGATGCTTACTGTTATTGAGCATAATTCTTTGACAATGTATTCCTTCCTAGCTCACTCTCTGGCATATTTGGTGTTACCCGTGTTTTCCTGTAAGTTACAGAAACTAGAGGGATTAAAGGGCATATGACACCACTGACAGGCGACAAAATTAAATGGACCATAACCATGAATAAAATTACAAATTTGTGTTTTAACATTGTTGGAAACGTTTGGGATAAAGTACATACGCTCACCAAAATGTATAACAGGTCTAGTCGTTTTTAGACATTTTAATGCAGAAATAATATTTTAAGTTTGATTAAATCCAAGGCTATCTCTCTAGCTATAATCCTGATGAGTTTGAATATCATGATAGTACTGTTTGATACTTTTTTGTATTGTCCGTTGTTGGTGTGATTGCTGGGAAGCATTTTTCAATGTAGAAATGTCATTCGGACATCAATATTCATACATCCCCTTTTTAGTCTAGGGTTATGAGGGGATGGCAGCTTAGGCAATCAAAACAGCGGAGTCAGATCTGTAGCAAAGTAGTAATTTATTACCCGTTTTCTTTTAAATCAAAAAACATACAAGTTGGGGAGGATGGACCCAGGGGATCTACAATCAATATAAGAACCACCCCTGGCTAGTTTCTAACTAAAACACTAAAAGAACAAAAGGCTACTGACTAGTCTACAAAGAAGTAACGCCACAAAACAGTGCATAGGCAGCACTACCCATTTAGTGTTTCTAACAGTAGAAGTGCTACGTGTGCGCTAGTAAAGGGCAACCCCAACTTACCTGGTCCACTTTATGAACAGTCAAGTCTCGCACAAGAATGCAACAGCTTAGTCAGTTTGTCAATGCAAGAATGACGCCTCTGTCTTCTCGGGTCTCTTCCTTCTCTTTGTGTAGCTCCCCACGCCTGCGGTCAGCCTGAAGCTCGACAGACCCCCTGAGCCATTCACCAGAGCTGCACAGGTGGCAATCAGTTAGCACGGTCGCACCTGCAGAGAAGACCGACAACAGGCAGGAAAGAACCACTGCTACTGCTTGGTAGTAACAACTCCGCTCAATTAGGAATGGTGTGCTATTATTATTTTTATTCATACCTTTTATACATTCCAGAATATTCAATGTTTTCTGAGGAAATGTGTCGCCTTCAAATGAATTGATTAATGTGGAAGAATTGACACATTCACACTTTGTCATGCATTTTTCATATCCCATCTACTCATACATTCATGCAGAAACTCAATTTAACCTGTGAAATGTTCCCCATCTTTCATTCTGCGTATTCCTTTTCAAATCCCACTAAAACATATTGAACTTAAGTTATAATAGATGTCAATGAGAAGTACCTTCAAACCCACTCATTTTCAGGTTTTTTCCACTCAGTTATGCATTCATGTTAGGGCTGGGCAAAAAAAAGGTTGAATTAAACCATTTTAGTTTGAAATTAAGAACCTTCCTTTGAATTCAACTGCTGTATTCATCTAGGCAAACTGGCAATAATTTAATAAAGGGTAAATAAGGATAAAAGAACAAGCTCATCTTGATACACACACACACACACACACACACACACAGTCAAAGTGGCTAAGGTGATAAAATAACTTATATAGGGGGTTGAATGATACCAATTATGGTAATCAAGGAGACCTATAACGGATAAATTTTTCCTGCTCCTCCCTACAAGAAACTGAGTCAGAGATAACTCGCCAGCGCAGTAAGCACATGCTTTCCTCTTTGCCTGACTGTGGTACGGTAGCCTTCAGTGTTGTTACGTCCCTAGGGACACAAGGACGACAACATAAACAATCAAGGGATGCAGAGACTGCAGGTGTGATAAACCAAGAGAAGGTTTTTTACTCTTTCCCATATGACTAGTATTTATACATTTGCAGGCTCAAGTGGGCGGAGGCGGGAAGCCAATGAAACTACAAGAAATACAGAACACCCCTGACTACTCTCTAGGCTAAACTGTCAAAAGACAACCACCAAAAGCGAGCTAACTATCTCAGCCAGTAAAGTGTTGTACAAAACATTACATGGCTCCACCCTGCTTTCCTAGTGTATTTAGCACATAATCACTACGTAAGTGAGATGTAGAAGGGATCCCCAGTCTTAAAAGGTATGAAAGATTTGAAAAGGTTGAATTAATGTGAGAAAGTCCCTAATGTTGTGACAGTTTCAAACTTTGAATGGAGCTCTGTGCATGGTACAGACCGTTTCTCTGTCGCTCCTCACCAGCCACATTCCCTATATCCCTGGCCCCTTCATTGCCATTTTCCATCCGTCCACAGGTGCCCTCTGGCTTTCTCACTTTTCGCCATCATCTGACTGCCCCACCCATCAACACCTGTTCCCACTTCCTTATCACCATAGATATAGTATACTATAGTATAGTATACTTCCTGGGACTTCCTAACCCAATACAAAATGAAGCCAAAATATCCCAGATACAGGCACTGGCATCTTGTTCTGGAGATGTCATTTGGAGCCAGAGTCTGCACAGTAGTGCAGTATCGAGGTTCTGCCCATCCACCTGCCCGAACCAGTCACGAGCACACCATAAGTTGTCAGTCATGGTGGCACACCATCATAGCATCAAATGACTAAGTAAAACCAAACGTATCTGAAACATGAACACATACATCAGCGTGATAAGAATTACCTAAAATTATGGCTTCAGTTTGGCAGTTTCAGTATGTCTTATCTGCTAACATGGACGTGGTGGGGTTTGTGACATATGCTGCAGCCAGCCAGCAGGGGGTGATTGAGATGTTTTGGCTTCACTTTTGGGGAGCTGTCATGTCATCCGTCTTTATCAATAAATCAATCAAACTTTATTTGTATAGCACCTTTCACACAGGTAAGTGCAGTTCAAAGTTATTCACAGATAAGACAATAAGATGTAGACCATAAAATGAACATGTGTAGATCATAAAAACAACAAACACACAAAAAAATGAATATGAACCACTGCATGTGAGAAAATTAGATAAAAATGTAATAAAATAGAATTTAAGCTATAACAATATAAACAATAATTAAGAGTAAGTAGGAAAATGGCCGTACTGGTTCATACCGAAAGCACGTGAGACATACAGTATATGCTGGTGCAAGACCAGTGCTTTAAAAACCATTAAAATAATTTTAAAATCAATACGGAAACTGACAGGCAGCCAATGTAAGGACTTTAAAACAAGTGTAATGTGTTCTCTCCTTCTGGTCCTGGTCAGCACTCGGGCCTCAGAGATCTGAATCAGCTGTAGCTGATTTATACTGTTTTTGGGTAGACCAGATAGGAGAGCATTACAGTAGTCTAGCCTGCTTGATACAAACGTGTGCATTAGTCTCTCTGTGTCTGTCAGAGAGAGAAATGGTCACACTTTAGCAATATTTCTAAGGTGATATAAAGCAGATTTGGTCACAAACCTCATATGAGCCAGTCTAGCTCTGAATCAAAGACCACACCAAGGTTTCTTGCTTGTTGGTTTGGGGTAAGTCCAAGGGAATTTAATTTTGGTCCAGTCGTAATTACATTTATACTAGAGTACAGACCTATATCACCGGGTTTAAAATGAAAAAATTCTTCAAAATAAAAAAAATTCCAGGGAGATGAATAGCTAAAAAACATAGAAGCAACACAGTCTCTTAGTTAAGGTTGCTGAGAGACACAATCCATACCTGTAGGGAATATGGGAGCTAGCTGAAGCTGTGGGTAGAGGGGCAGTGTCCACATCTGTGTCCGCAGTGGCACAGGTGCTTCCACTGATCAGTCATTTGTGAGAAAAAGTGGAGAAACTGGGGAGACTGTTTGCAGTTAACATCCGTGAACCTAAGCGTAACCCAAGTGGGTGTAGTCCGTCTTTTCTAAAAAAAGAGGAGTGCTCCCAAAATAGATTAAAATTGTCTATATAAAAAAGGCCATGCGTGGAGCCATGTGTGCGTGCTAAGAAATCTAGAGAAACGGCCAATCCCACGAGCCAATGTTGGAATTGGACGGGAGATAAAGAAACTTTTCCCGTGGAGGCCTTTCAAATTAAAAAGATGACTAAAATTACAACGAGTTTTGTTGCTGTGGGATGGTTTTCCAGAAGGCTAGGGATTTTTAAATCCAAATTGCTCACAGTTGCTCCAGTAAAAGGTTTTGGCCAGTTTTGCTCGAACATCCCTGATGATGGAATCACCGATGATCAGTATTGTTGGGGCAGGGGATTCTGAGGCTGCAGGTGTAACCTGCTCAACCCTGCTGAGAGGAGTTGGTGGTGGTGGAGACCCGCCAGGAGACTGAGCCATTGACTGACCGTTGCCAGGCCACTCGGCACTCCAACGCCGGGACAGCTGCCGATCAGAGCCAGTGGGGGCAAACAATCAATGGGCACAGCATCATCCCTTTCCTGGTGCTCTGAAGCCAGTCTCCCCGGCTCATCATTCCTCCAATAAGTGGACCAGTTAGCTGGGTGCGGTGGTGAGCAGTAAGAGTGTTTACCCTGCCGGTGTTTGCTCTTCACTGCAACTCATGCCTCCTGTTTATGTGGGGAGGAGCAGGCCTGGGCAACTGGGCAAGGATAGACCATTGGTCTTTGGCCAGAACCAAACGCTCACGGGGTGGAAGAGGTTCTCCCCCAGAGGTTATAGAACGTGACATCAAAGTCCTGGTCCCCATGGAAAACAGCAGGTTTCAGAGAGGTGCTTTGGTCCATACAGCCATTCACCCAATGCTGAAATATGCTTTGCCTGGGCAGTTCCAACAGTAGAAAATCCCAAGATAAGTTAATAATTTTTTCTTGGTTAATGTTCTAAGCGTTAATATGCTGTTGTAGCTGTGTGTAGGCAGATGTAGCCAGTTAGTGTCTTTAAGCTGGTTCAGGCTGGCTGGTGGTGTCACTTCTCACTCTTATTGCGAATCAAAAAGGTTTTATTGCGATTGCAAAAGTCTTCAGAGTCTTATATACAGTCTGTGCTCAAAACCATTTAATTCCATTCCCTACCTTTGCACTAGATGCCCTCAGACTGTCCACTGTACCCACTGTGCATTATCTGCCCAGCACCAAACAGCAGACAGACAGTTAGGGCTACAGAGTAAACATGCATGAGAAGTCAGGGGTGTGCAATATTCAGAGGCTTACTTATTCAGTTCAGTTTTATTTATATAGTGCCAAATCATAGGGCACTTTTCATAGAGAGCAAGTCTCGACCATAATCTTTCTAATACAAAACTAGGTTTTTAGACCTGTTATAACAATATACATAATGAATTGAAGCAGAATGAAAGTGAAGTACCTCATCAGGTTTGGTGTACTGTGCCTTTTTCAATAGAACAGGGCAGTGATAATACAAATGGTTCTTGAGTTGCTCTGTGATGGTGATTGATTACTGGGAGAATAAGTATATAGTTGGCTGCTGGGCGATTCGTTTTAGATCTAACGGCAGACTGACTGAACTTGAACACAGTGATCAGTATCTGCACAGTGAGTGAAAAGTTGGTGAGATCAGGACACATGACAAATCAAATATGTTTTCTATGAAGGGGAACAGATTTGGAGATGGCACCTTGATGTGCACATGAGTACAGTCAATTGCTCCAAGTCCAGTAATGGCATTAAAAAAATCATATTTGCGTCTGCTGAGTAGCGGTATAGTGAGACGTAATGCACTGTTTGGCTAGGGTGTGTGTGTGTGCGTGCGTGCGTGCGTGCGTGCGTGCATGCATGCAGGCATATTCTAATTTTGTTGTCATTTAGGTTAGACCTAATCATCTTTAGTAAACATTTAAAATTAACTGAGAAACTGTTATTTATACAGCACCTTTAAAAACCTTTTAAAAATTGTACACTTTTCTTCTGTTGTCTTCAACATCATCACACTTAAGTTGGCTTTTGTGCGTATTGGCTTACGGGTGGTTTAGGGCACTGTTAAGTGGGAAGTACGCAAGTATTGATGAATGCCACAAATGTTCTCAAATCTGGGTGTATGCACGATCCATGCATGGCCCATTGTATTTTGTATTTACTATGTTTATTTGAGCGATGCTCAATGTAAAAAGAAATTTTTACAAGAAAACGCCCCAATTTTATGTTTAAGTATTTAATTGAATTACAATGCAGAAAATCAAGATTACAAGAATAAATAATGCCAACGGGGTGTTTAATTACTACACAGCACTTTAGTGAAAAAACCGTGGATCGAGAGTGGGATTTTTAAGAGGTCTAATAACAGCTAATTTAAAGAACTGTTGCACATAGTCTTTTAATAAGGACAAATTGATCATATCTAGTAAAGAAGTGCTAAGTGTAAAACATCTTTTAGCAGCCTAGTCGGTATGGGGTCTAAGAAACACATTGATGGCTTAGATGAAGAAATCATTGAAGTTAGTTGATGAGAGAAAACAGTCTAATGTATAAGGTTTTACAGATGTTTCTAGGTTTCCTGAGGGCAGGAGGTGCTGAATTTTGTCTTTAATAGTTAGAATTGCATCATTAAAGAAGCCTGGCTGCAGTGCTGAACAGAAACCTGGGGTTGTGACGTATTGAGAGGCTCTTCTCAAGTTTTGCAGGTGTGGGTAATGACAGAGCTTCGCTTCCAACTTAAATATAGTACAGATCAACATAATCACTTCAAAACAGGTATTCAAAAAAACATTCTATTTCTCTTGCCTTGCTGCACTTCAGTCCTCCTCTCCTTTGTCTCTCGGTTCATTTTTTTTTTATCTCCTCTGCTTTTCCTTGAGACAAATCAGTTGCTTTGTCTCAGCTGGGCAGCACCGACTCCTGGCTGCCCAGCTGTATCTGGGGTTTGTAGTTTTTTCTCCCGTCGCCATGATGACTTACTGTACTTAATCTTAGAGTTTTACTAGTGTTGAAGTGGTGGAGTGATCTGTGAATCCTTCCTGGTGTTGCATTCACATGCTGAAGTGAAGGTCTGATGACAGAGTAATAAGTAAAAGTTCTCATGTTTGGAAACTCAGTAGGGAATACAAATGATTATCACACATGAATGTTATTATTTTTATAAGTTATAAATTTGACAGATGTACTGAGGGCTCTCCTGACTTCCAACTGGAACTCTGATGTGCCCTACCATTGGATGATCAGGGCTGGAAGAGTGTCATACTAACATATGACAAGTAGTATACTGGTTAGTGAACAAAAAGTAGTCGGCAAGTAACTCTGCATGTGACGCTTTCACAACAAAAAGTCAGACAAAGAATGTAATGATGAGCTCTTGTGAGAAGATGATTACAGAGTGACTGTAATGTATCAGTCCAAGTATACCGAGGTGCAAATGATGCTGAGGTGAGTAGAGCGAGACAGAAAAAAGGATATGAACAGGGGTGTAGCAGTATTAGTCTCAATGGGCCTCAATACAGAGGTATATGAACTGAAGTAGAGCTATGATACTTAACTTCGGCTATCAGAAATTATAATATAATTTAACTAACATTAAATTCACTTCGGGGCACCACCCTTGAAAAAGAGAGCTGATTAACTAATTCAGTCTCAGTCTAAGGGTTGCTACAGAGTTCTTGACTTGTGTGACTTGTGTACAGTGACCTTAATACTTAAAACATACAAACCAGTAATCAGGTTTTTTTTTAATAAATTCAAGGTTTATTAAACTACTAACTACGCACACAACTATAACTATTAGACATACAAATGAATGAATAAATGCAACCAAAAATGAATTAAAGGAATACAGTGATCAAGAATTAATAAATGCATGAATGAAATTATGAATGCAATGACAGACAATTGATGCATGAAACGAGGGCAATTTTATACCATATGACGCAGTGAATGATTATTTTGGGAGGCTGTGTTAACTTGCGTAAACACAGGATACTGCTAGGTTGATGAAACTTTAATATTGACCAGTGAAATCTCCTAATTGTTCAGCAGCTGAGAGGTTATTGGGAAGCAGAGTGAAATTTTTTATCATGATTAAATTGAAGGGAGATTCTATTCTTTATCTAACACTAAATTGCTATTATCGACCCCAGTATCACAGGAACAGTAAAGTTTCACCTGATGCTTCAGATAGCCAGGAGAGAGATTGCTCAGGAAGGGAGAAGGGAGGCATTTGCCCGTTCTGGAGCTTCTGGGCCTCCTCGGGTGTGCTCGTCCCCACGTGATGACTCGACTCGAGATGCTGGTCTGGCATTTTGGATTTGGCTTGAATCGAAGGTCAACAGACAGAGGAATGATACAGTTTCTTCTCAAACCCCCACTTGGCTGGGGTGTGCAAGATTCAGTTTCTTCAGTTCAAACATTTGTGGTGTTAGAGCACAGAGGTGGAAAAGTCTTCATTCAGACAGACTTGATTTTAATGTTGGCTGGATGAGGCAGAGGGCCTTCTGCACCTTCTCTTGCAGGATCTTAGCTTGGTCATTCTCAACCACCTTCGGAGGTGTGTCCTATTGTGAACTTTTTTCTTTCCTTTTTCCTTCACTTCCTTCACTTGCATCGACACCTCTTTGGGACCCTATTGAGACTTCCCATGAACAGCTACCAAATGCATTTTCAACACTTGGAATCAACTCCAGACCTTTTTATCAGCTTAATTTGTCACAAAATAATGAAGGAACAGGCTTTACCTGGCCATGAAACTGCTTGTCAGTCAATTGTCCAATTACTTTTGAGCCTCTGAAAGTGGAGGACTGTGCAAAATTGGCTGTAATTCCTAATCGGTTAATAGGAAAATTTTGTTAATCCCCTTGAATTAAAGCTGAAAGTCTACTCTTCAATCACATATTGATTGCTTCATTACAAATCCATTGTGATGGTGTACAGAGGCAAAAGTACAAAACTTGTGTCACTGTCAATATGTATACATATTCTGTATATGCATATGTATGCCTATATGCACAGCTAATTAATGAGGAAATCAGAATAATCTGAATTTACACCAGGGTTCCTTTGATCAGGGAGATGTCTCTGTGTTTCTCCTAGGAGAAGAAAACAAGCACATGTCGTGTGTGTGTCACAATTGGGGAATCTGTTAACAGTTCAGTGACACATAAACCTATCTCATGCACAAAGATCTCTATTTGTATATCCACATATACAGTGTGACTCTCTATAGGTTCAGCAAATCACATAAGTAAAATAGAATTACTATCGACCATCCATTTCTGATCTCTGCTAAAGGAATGTGGAGAGGAGGGGGGTGCAGAAGAAGGGCTAACCCCCACAGACACATCTACACTCAGGGACTGTATCAGGAACTTCAACTTAAATCTTATTTTATTCCAAGCTATGATCAATTTACTTGATATGCAAAAGCTTATTTACATTTCTGTTTCATTAGCTATTAAACAATACCAGTCATCCCATCTTTATCTGGATTAGTGGATTCCATTTTACCTGCATCAAAATCAGCATGTTAAACATTTTAAACTTCAGTACCTTTCAGACGGTTGGTTAAAAATAGCATATTAATTTGTATACATTTAATTCAGTATGGAAAAGTCAGTTCCTTTGTTCTAATGTCAACAGCTCAGAGTCTTCGATCTTTAGCCCATATCCTGGAATGTGGGAGTATTAGGCTAGTTTACTACAGGTCTGTTGTAAATTGGACAATTGTCACTTAGCTTTCCCTTGATGTCAGTCCTGGTGGGTCATGGTTTATGGCCTGGAGGTCACGCTGATAACATCATGTTCTGGGAAACTTCATCCTTGATTCTTAAGAGAGACTCGTTTCATGGCAGAGAGCATGGCTGCCCTACACTGTGGAGGAGAATTCTTTGTCAATGAAAGATGTAAAAATGATTTATTATCAGGCTCCTTATCATGCTACAGGGGACACAACCGTTTTATCACTGGATCCACCAGGACGCCAGCCTCTGCACTACCAGACAGCAGCTGACAATCCTGCTAGTATGACACATGACAAACTATGGAAACCGCAACAGAGTGTTTTTTCTGCCTTGAATGGGACATTATGGAAGCAAGGTAGTGTTGCAGAGCATGAATGTATATGTGTGACAAGTTGACAAGGCTCTTTATCCCTCCTAGCTAACAGGTTTAATCTGGAAATTTTTATCTCCACCATGGAAATTACTCCTTGTATAAAAGATGGTTTTATGAGTAAAATCATAATACCATGAGTTATAAATGAACATGTGTGTTTTGGAGGTTGAGAAACTCTGAATTTTAAGGAGGGTGTATCACCTGAAAATTTCACTTTGAAACTTTAAACATTTTGTCAAAATATTGGCTGCATGCTTTGGCAACTGGCAGTAATGGAATGTATAACTACATAATTTGGTTGTCTTACAAAACCACTGGTATAGTCCTGTCTATAATATAATAGTATAATCCTCATGACAGACAGTTACAGAAAAATGGCCAAAAATGGTGACAGGCCTTGATGAGATGCATGCTTTACAGGTTGTTGTAAGTAAACTAAAGCTTTTACATATTTCTCCTATCTATGTGGAAATACTGCTCCTACTGTTACTGCAGTGTCTGTGTCGACTGAAATTGAATTCAGGGGGTGGGATACGTCACTCGCTACTTGTTAGTACAACAGCACAGTCATATCGTACCCACCACAAGTTTGTTCATTGTTAAGCTACTGTTAATGAAACTTAACAGTTGGAGATGTTCCACATTAAAAGCCTACCCTTAAAGGGAGGAATTATGTACTTAGCCCCTAGAGGGAGTTCAATATCTGCAGGAAGTGTTTGAGTTTCATTGATGGTAGTACAGCAAATAATTGAAAGAACAGCAAAGTGAAAGCAACTGGTAAAAATCATTTGAATTAAATCATATTTTTGCTCAAGAGAAACTGAGAGCACCCTCAGTGAGTATGATTGGCTCTGTTTTCATACTAATGGAATTAGTGCTGTGGAAATGCATATTATGCTGAATGTATCAAGACAAGTAAACATGGAGGAAGTGTTGAGTTTGTATCTCTGTTTGATTGGGAGCTGACCAGAAAACAGAGACATCTAACTTGAATATTAATATAAAGATTCACTAAATTATATTAGTAATAAAACCCTGCCTCTCATAGTTATTGTTTCAGTTGAGATAAATAAATGCCACTATTTACCACTGACTTACAATTCTTCTTTTATGCTGCACATCCTATTGCTTCTTTACAGACCTTATTCTCAGTCACTAGTATATTATCTAATCTTTTTTTATAATGAAGTGACAGTCCTGTCCTTGGTTGTGAGTTGTTTGCATAATTATGGAGGTACATTTGTGTCTTTTGTATGCAGTCAAATAGGTAGGTATAGCAAAACCTTCCACACTACAATCAAAATATAGGTTTGAGAGCAGAATTATTGACATTGCAATCAAAAACTTGTATTTAGCAAATAAAATAAATGTGATGAAAATGTGTATTAATACATTTGTTTGCGATTCCAAATGTTTGTTTGCAAATCCAAAAGGTTAGGGTGCGAATCCAAAAGTTTTCCTTCCTGCTCAGCTTAATTCCATAGGCAGAACCTGAAATGAAAGATCCAAAACCTTTGGACTAGCAAACAAACGTATTAATAAACACTTTAATTTTATTTACAATAAACCATTTTTTGATTGCAGTGGGGAAGGTTTTGCTCTCAAACCTATTTATTTTGACAGCATAAAAAAGACACAAACGTACCTCCATAAGTAACTGGACAAGCCTGGTGCTTCTCATTTGCATGGTCCTACAATGGGGCTGATTGCCTTGCAAGAGTGTTTATAGTAAATTGAAAATGGCCTGTTTATGTCTTTGGGTAGAGGAAGGCTCTCTGTAGCACTTTGTCAATTAATACATTTTCTGCATATTTAATCTTGTTTCTACTATGGTGTATGGCTTGGATGAGACATGGGACTAATATAATTCACAATGACCGAAAGAGTTTCTTATATCACCCCCGACCCACACCTTCCATTCTGTCTCTGTAAAGCCCTGGAGCAGTTTGAGCTTTTTCAGTGTAAACACAGTCTAAACCTTTCCAACCCTCTTAAGTAGGGCTTTGCTGTTAGATAGCACACGATGAGCTATTCCTTCTCCTGCAAAAACTGCTGCATCCAATCAGTGAAGATCAAGGTTGTGGCCGGTGTCACACATAGAATAGTGTTTTTGCTCTCTGAAGGTGCTTATCGCTCTTCCTTGCTCTGTGTGTACCTGGCTTTGCTGTGACCCAGCCAGCCCTGCCTCAGGGACCTGTGGAGACTGTGATGGCTTTAAAGTCCTCAGTCCTGCCTCAGGCCAGCACTCAGCAGCCAAGAGTGCTGCCTCTAAAGGAGCAGTTTTCTCGAAATGAAAATACTCCACACGGCATGTCAGTTTAAATTCCATTTAATTTCATATTGATAACTTGTAACTGTACTGAAGAAGTGATAGCACTTGGATGAACGGAAAATGTATTAGGGGCAAACCAGGGCCAAGGAGTTTTTCCTTGCCACTGTCGCCTAGTAGTGTCAAGACCACCTAAGCCGAGACCAAGACATGACCAAGACCAAGTCAGGGCAAGACCGAGTCAAGACCAGGACCGGACCAGTGCAAATCCCACACTGCATGACACACTTACAAAAAATGTGGAACATGCAAACCATAGATAGATATCAACTTAACCATCTTTATTAAACACTCCTTTTCCGTGTTTTACTATCCACCCTAAGACAATACAATTTTTTGTGCAGGCATAAGGTTAGATAGGTAGAAACATTAAGTACAGAATGTATCAGTCCAGCAAGTAGGATCCGAGTGCATAGAAATCCTTTGATTTGTAGCACACATGGGCAGACACTCCAAGGAAGCGTAGCCTGCGATCGGACCAGCGATCAGTTGTTAATGTCACTGATGACCTTCCTTACCAAAACTGGTATCCATATCTCAGAAATTGTTCTTCTAGAGATTAGTGTGTACTTACTATCCATAATCTCAAGAAAGTGTTTAAAAATGTCCATTTTCCACAAATGACAGAGGCAGACAACACCCAATTATCAAATCTTGGATAATGGCTGAATGTAGGTTGTAGACCTGCAGTTTCTGGGTAAAGGATGCTATAGTTTGCTGTGTGATATCTGTCTGTTGCCCTGCCTTGTACTTCAAGAACCTAAAAATCAGGGAGGAATCGGTAAGATATCTGGTCATATGAACATCAATAACACCTAAAAGCAATCTTAAAATTGTGTAGAATGCACAGATTTATATTGAATCAGAGTCCCATACACAAATGTGTGGATCAACACAATACATACACAGCAAGGGCATTATGACAACTACATTTTTCAAATAGTTACACAAGGATATGATTGATATAGTATGATATGGACAGAACCAGTTAATTTTCTTACCATAACCATCTTTAAGGCAATTAAAGGGTGTAGATTTTTCTAACACCGAGTGTGGGAAAGATTGAGCTCACTACACTCAAAACATATAAGCACTGGGGTTTGACTATGTAAAAGGTTATATATATATATATATTTGATCTGCAGCTGTGTATTTGAACTCAAAATTAGCACTCTTATAGTAATGTGTCGTGTACTTACGACCTGCTCTATATGAAAAAGTGCCCTGAGAAAACCTTTTTATGATATGGTGCTACATTAAATTTTACTTCATTGAATAATCAGGGACGGTAAGAGTACTAGAATATTGTACTCAAGAAAAAGTACAGTTACTTTAAAAAGGTTTTACTATGTTAAAAGCTAAAGTAAATGTCAACCTATACACTAGTGACAACATCACACAACCGAGCCCTTATGTCTAATAACAAATTCCATTTCTATGTATGGGCATGCCTGCGCATACAACTGATTATCAGTTAGAAATATACAATCAACTTCATCAGTGTAGCCTTACTAGAATTAACCAGAAAAGAGAACAAAACTCAGACAATTAAACAAAAATAAAAAGCTATGGACACTGCGGCAGGTGTAACAAGCATCATTAAGCCACACAAATTATGTAGCCTGACACACATAACAGAGAGGTTGCCGTTTGTACGCATTGCGTAGCATACACAGACACACACACACACACACACACACACACACACACACGCACAAAATAATATGTTGCTAGGCAATACAGTGGTTGCTGATGCTCTCATCTGTACAGTCAGTTACAACAATGTGAGCTGTTGTACTCACCCATGTGAGTCTTAAGGTTCAACTTCTCTGCTCCATCATTCTTAAGCATGATATAAGCAGTCCACTCAGCCTCTGTGGTCCTACTGCCCTCTGCAATCACAATTGTAGTGAAAATTGTCAAAAACAGCAAAAAGGCCTCACACACCTCACTAAAGGTAGAAGTTCCAAAGTGAAGTCACAGAAGTCACTGCTGGAGGATCCACCATGAGCATGTTAGCGAGCATGCACATTGTAGGTGCGTTTAATTTGGGTCACTTAGCATGCTCGCCAGGTGGTGCATTAAACCAGTCATTAATTTTTTTAACTATGCCGAGGCACAATAATTGTCACTCGGATGTCGCTGTGTATGGCAGCCTGGTTGTTGCAAACTCTGGTACTTTTTTGATTATTTGTTCAGTTTTCAGCTTTCCCTTTATGATTACATTCACCAGGGAAGAACTTTTGAACATGTATCAATTCACTTGTCAAATTTGTTAATCGCTTTTTACTCAACCCGAACGTTTCATAGAGCTTTTACTTAGTAGCAGCAGCTCTCTCTGGGATGTGCAGGAGTTGCCAGCCTGGTTCAACTGTGACAGCGGGGATTTTGAATTGCGCTCCCGTCAATATCTGGCCAACAAAATAGATGATCTGCTGCTTCTCAACAGCGCAGACATGGATTTTGCAGATCTTGTTTTTCTGACTCAAAGGGAGAGAATGAACAAAATATTAAAATCACTTTAGAGAGTCTTGCTTTTTTTGTTTCTTGCTCAAACACAAGTTAAGCATTCTTCTCCCCAGTAATTTTCATACATCCCCTAAATGTTACAGATAGTAAATTGGATGTCTTTGCTTTCCTAACATCATTGTAGCCTGTTTCCCTTGTGTTTTCTCCGACTGTTTCTAGCTGTATTATGTCTAACTCTCTCCCCTCTGCCACGGACAGTTTCCTACATGTCGGTCTGCTGCAGAAAGAGTCAGGTGCCAGCAGCTCTGATCAGTAAGGGTGATTAATTGGCATCAGAATAGAATTTCACCCCTCGCGCTGTTTCCCTGTCTCTCTGCCATCCTCTGATGTGTAGTAGACTTGATGGAAGCAGTCTCAGTGTGAGATCTCCTACCAGTCATAATTGACTAACCTCCACCAAAACACAACCACTTGCACTTCATTTCTTTTCTTCTGTGCAGTGGGACAAGCATTCATTTATTTTCCATACTGGTCAATGTTATATCTCCATCATTTCTTATCTCTACTACTCACTATCTCTCCGGGAGTGCCCCTCTTTCTTTTTCACTTGCTTTCATTTGCATTACATTGTTGCAGGATATGTCTTTCATCTTTTCAGTATCAAATTGGATGGAAGGAAAATTACATTACCCTTCCTGTTGTATTACAAAGTGCTCTATCTCAGAGTTAAGGAGATCAGGCCCTCAAACAGCAGAGTCAGGGGATTAAGGATACCTTTCAAAAGAAGAAGAAGTGAATTGTAGAAAACTCGTGGGTCAAGATAACCTATTTAGTCATATTTATAAGCTGTAATGCAAATTTGTATGAGTGGGAGCATAGTTTGTTGCCTGTCTTTCAGAATGCAGTGTCTGGTGTGGGTGGACAGTGAGAGCGGCGTCTGTGTGAACACATTATTGTCTGGCTAATGCGTGGAGTCTCATTGGATTCACGTTCACTGATTCACGAGGCTGTTTCCCCTCTGTTGCCTCATGTCTAGTCACGTTCTGGAGCTGCTCCTTCCCGCCGAACTCAGACATCCCGAGTGATTTTGGTAGAATGAGAATTGGCATTTTGGATTTTAACTTAAAATCCACAGATTTATCTTCAGTGAGAAAGGATGGAAGCTGTTTCAACAGGGCTCCAGATAAAAGCTGTGTTGATAAGGAAGGCAAAGTGTAGCCTGGTTCTGAATATTTAAAGCTGCTGTCCAGGACTCTGTATGCATGGCATCCTTCCTTGTGGCTGCTTATTGAGAGAACACAGAACTCCATTCACATATCTATTAGTTTTTGTTTGTTATATCTATGTATTTTAATAGAGTGGTTTTGGGGATTCCAAGACACCATACATTCTCAAACAAAAGCTGGTATTCAATTAATTTACAAGTATCAAATCATAGTTATTGCCAGCATATACAAATAAATTGCATTCACTAATAAAGAGTCGGTAAATAACATAGGGGCAGTGGAATTACCTGTACTAATAATAGTTCACATGGTACATTTAGTATAATGTACATTTCTACAGCACTAACTCCGTCAGTACAACTCTTACTTCCTCTTTTTTAACACAAAGCTATTGTCATATACCAAGCTACTGGTCAGAGAAACTCTTTGAACACCTAGTGCAAATGTCTCACATTTAAAACCTGCCAGGAAACCAAGAGGATTCTACCCTTTGAGCCACAGGAAGGTGTTTAATGTGAAACATTTGTGGAGGAACTTTTGAGTTGTATTGAAAATAGTTTAACAGCGGTGGTTTAATTATGCAAATTTCAAAGTAGAAATAGTAGTTAATTTGTCCCCCATCTATACTTGTAGTGCTTAGAGGTGCTGACTTGTTGCTGATCATATGCATTTGATTCCCAGTCTTTGTTGATCCAGCCAGTGAGAGCTGGAGGAAATACATTAGCAGGAACCAATTGAGGTAAAGCTAAACATCAGCTGTCCAAGAACAGGGATAGGGAAACAATAGACTAGATCTGTTTTGATATACCTCTGGCTATACATAATTTACCTTGAATATTGACAGCCTAGTCATAGATATTTCTGATGTCACCTAATTTCAATCACTTTTAATTTATGCCAAAATGACTTTGAGGCCCTTGCTTTCTGCATTTTATAAGAGAGATGGAATTCAGAAAGGTTTTCTATAGTCAGGTACTATAAACATCCTTTTTGCTGAGCTTGCTGTTTATTCCACACACCTGTTTTTCCTTGCATATCAAATCAATACCCATACATAAAAAGAAGGAATTGGGAATTTCAACCATTTTTGCCGCTTTAGTACCTCTTAATTCAAGTGTCTTACCAACAAGACCTTTGTCTTTGTCTGATAATCCATTACTCTTACACATTCATTATACGTCTGTTTTGCTCCTTTTATATATCTTTTCACCTTTTCATCTTGCTCACCTGGAACAAGCACATCAGTGTGACATGGCTGCATGCTATCTACGTCTACTGAATGATGCATGTGCCCTCCTGCGTGTTACCCAAAGGGCCCCTAATCTGCCCAATGTGCCTGTGTGAGCTTTACTCATTGTAACCATAATTAACCTACTAAAATATTGCAGTTGCCATTGCAAATGAACATATCTGATTACGAATGAACATAATAATAAACCACAACAACACTACATGAGAATGGGGGGTGCCCAGTGTCCGTTAATATGCTGAACATTACCGTAGGTCCCACATGTCACCTGACTGCCAAATTGCCTCAAAACTGGCAACGTTTCTCATAATCTAAGACTTAATTGATCCCAGAGGGGAAAGTGACATGTTACAGCAGCAGAACTGTTGACCCTCACTGGGGATTTTGTTGAGTGATGGAAAGAGCACTTTGAGCTAACACATTCTCTGTAGAGAAGACAGAGCTTGAGGACTCAGGGGAAACCCCACCCATATCCCTGGCAGAGCTCTCTGAGGTAGTCAAGAAGCTCCCCAGTGCCAAGGCGCCAGGTATGGATGAGAGTTGTTTGACTGTCTTGGCTGACACACCTCTTTAATGTCACGTGAAGGTCGGGTACAATGCCTGTGAAGTGGCACACCAGGGTGATGGTTCTTGCTTTTCAAAAGGGGGACCAGAAGATAGGCTGCAATTATTTTTTTTATTTATTCCAGTGTGCTGGAAAGGAAACTTTAACCAATTGTTAAACTTCAGGTCCAGGACGAGCGAAAAATATCTTTTTCACCTGGTTGTCCACTGGCCTGATTGCCGACATGATTGGTCACTGCAGGTTGACGTCGGGTTGCATTTCTCTAAAAGTTGATTGTGTTATAACTTGTTGATGCAGGCCGCTGTGGTTCTTTTCAGCATCCACTGCGGCCCGCACCGCCACAGCCTGAATGCAGTACCCCTGTTCAAATTAATGGGGGGAAATGGTGTTTTCCCCACAGCGCCTGATTCAATCTGAATGTAGCCTAAGAAATGAGCAGAGGAGCCACATCCACCTGCTTTTTGAACCCGGCATTAGGAATAATGGAAGTCTTTAGGGTGAGTGCTCTGTGTCATTGTCAGGTCCAGCAATCAGACAGATACACATGCTTTTTTCTAGCTGATGAATGTAGGTACTATCTGTTTCAAAAGGACTTGCAACACTGTATAATGCTCAAGGCCGGCTCTAGCAATGGGCAAGGGTGGGCAGTGCCCACCCAAACGAACGTCTTGCCCACCCAATCAAAAAGTCAGATTTTTATTTTACGTCACAGAATGCATAAATTTCGGTACTGTTTCGAACTTGCGCTCTGATTTGGTGTTCAGCCTACAGCCCGCCTACAAAGTTGCGCAGTTCCCCTTAACGCTGCTTTTCGAGAAGGTTTCTCTCAGTCCGAAGGAGACTAAGTGCCGCTAGCGAAGCTCAGTTTGACCTACATGCTGCATTACATTCATTTACTGGACCAAAATCGATTAATATGATCACTTCCTGTGCGATCATCACACAGCAAGTGATCATATTAATCGATCATCGCATCATGTCAGAGTTCCTTCTCCACAC
>JAVQJF010027933.1:0-11667 GCA_036023855.1 Gadopsis marmoratus | reverse complement strand
TTCGCTGTATCGAGCAGAGATGCACGCTAGAAAATGCAATTACATTTTTGGAGGTTAGAAAACAATTCAAAGCAACATATATTTATCAGTCAATTTTAAAAGTATCTTACAGGATACGTGTATTTTATCAGCTACCTGTAGCCTTTTCTTCACCTGTGTTGTGGCTTCTACCCTCCTCTGCCTACAGAGCTACAAACCATATGGAGGCAGATGTAGCTGTTGGTCACACAATCCTACATATTAACAAATGATCTGCATCTGAAATAGGAAATACGTTACATATGAAGTTAAGACCATACGTTCCTATATACCTTTTAGTTACAAAGGAGTTGTTTCGACTCTCTAACCACCACCTCTGTCATTAAACATGAAGTGGGTTTGTTAAGAGGAACAGAAAATGTACATTCAAAGGTGGTGAGACATGACAAGTTTTATTTTTTAATGATACTTTTAGATTTTACTCCAACTTATTCTGTTAATTTTAATCCAGTTAGTTTATTCTGTGTTTATTGATATTTTATCCTATAATTATCTATGCTAATTGTTACAGTAGGGAGATTTTTAAATATACTGATGTTACTGTCAGGTCAGAATACACAAATACCTTTTTAAAGTCCTTATAGTATTCAAAAAAAATATATGGGTTAATAATGTTAAACCTAGAATGAATTATAAACTTATTTATTTTGCTTCTCTAAAATCCTCCTTTTTAATAATGGAGAGTAGCCCAAACTGACAGTTATTAATGAATCGTGTTGCCTTCAAAACACAGTATTATCACAATCTATAACAAATCATCTTATTCTTATGCACAAAAACTGTATGTTACATAGGCCATTTTAGAACCTAAATACTGTAAATTAGTCCATTCAAAGTTGACGGAAAGGTGTGTTTTTATTTTGAAGACAATTTTATTGTCAAGGAAAAAGCAATTTCAACTGTGTTGAACTGGCAACGGGAATGTTGTTGCATTTTCAATATTCTAAAGCACAAACTGTCAAGTGCATGTTTCCCTTTTTATCATATAATCAATAATTTGCTTACCAACCATATGCTAAGAACATATGTTTATATCATTAAATATTATAATCATCTTTTTTATAAATTAAAAATAAGACTTTTTTTTTAAAATCCCATTACATTGACCTTGAAGATGGTTACTTACAGTTGGCCAAGCCGATGATTCCGGCCCAGAGCAGCAGTATGTTGAGACCTGCCATATCCAGGACTAAGGGCACGTTCAGCTACGGAGGTGCAGGATGATCGGATAGGCAGATATTAACACACCATAAAGGAAGTTGTAATTTTTATTTCTATTAAATGCTAACAAAGATATGGTGTCTAATATCCAAGTGTACCATACTATTCACACTGCTTTCTGACTAGTCTCCCACAAGTTGAACCTAACAAACCCAACCCCTGGTTTCAAGTGAGTGAGTCGGAGTAATGTCTATATGATCAGCGTTTACTTTGGTGACCAGAAGATTTATTTCCTCTATGTCACCTCGAACAGGAAGTCCTCTCACATCGAAACCTTATGTCTGTTTTCTTATCTTTCTTTTCATATATGTTTTAATCACTCTTTTAATTTGTGTATGTTATTGTATGTGGATTCTATTTTCAGCAGAAGGGTTTGGTATATGAGGCAGTTAGACACTCGCTCAGTGTACTTCTGGTCTCGGACTCTGGGTTTAAGCCCAAATCAACAGATACAGTAAAGAAGAGAATACTAATAGATTTGTAGTGATCTTTACACACTTTGGCCAGCTCAAAATTGTACTTGGTGAATAGTAACTTACGACATATCCAGACTATGAATCCTGGCTTCCAGTCTTTATATCCTGCTGCAGCTTTTTCGTTGATGTATTTCACAAAATATATTTACCAGTGAAAGATGAGTTCCTCACCAAAATACCTCACACATATAACATTGTCACATAATAGACCCTGACTGTGAGCTGATGTGGGTCCCCTGAATGCACCATTAAACAAATCGACAGACAACATGATTATGGGATATTAGGGGCACCGCGTGCGTTTGTTTTGGCGATTGTATATTTTAAAGCTGCAAAGTGTAATTGGCCTTTTTTTATTTGGGTCAAACGTATTTCTGGTGAGCACAGGGCCCAGCAGAGGACGTCGGGCCCTCAGGCCTCCCTCATGAACTCTGTTTCTGAATGTTTGGTCTGAGACATTCACACCAGTGGCCTGCTGGAGGTCATGTTGTAGGGCTCTGGCAGTGCTCATCCTGGTCCTGCTGTTGGAATAAGGACCTTCTACGGCCCTGTCCAGCTCTCCTAGAGTAACTGTCTGTCTCCTGGAATCTCCTCCATGCTCTTGAGACTGTGCTGGGAGACACAGCAAACCTTCTGGCAACGGCACGTATTGATGTGCCATCCTGGAGGAGTTGGACTGCCTGTGCAGCCTCTGTAGGGTCCAGGTGTCGCCTCATGCTACCAGTAGTGACACTGACCCGAGCCAAATGCAAAACTAGTGAAAACAGTCAGAAGAAATGTCAGTGGCCTCCACCTGTAAAACCATTTCTGTTTTGGGGGTCGTCTCATTGTTGCCCTCTAGTGCACATGTTGTTAATTTCATTAACAGCAAAGCAGCTGAAACTGATTAACAACCCCCTCTGCTGCTTAACTGACCAGATCAATATCCCAGACGTTTAATTGACTTGATGCTATACTCTGCTTAAAAAGTGTTCCTTTCATTTTTTTGAGCAGTGTATATTATTATCCCTATAAAAAGAAGTATCACCAGTAATCATACCTGTCTCCACTTGTAAAAGGCAACCAATAAGAGCAGGAGGAGGACGGTGATAGCACTCAGTGATCCAATCAGGGCTGGCGTGAACATTTGAGGTTCTTCTGCAGGAAACACTACAACACATTTATTCAACAACAAGACATGTTCAATCACATACGAAGTTTTTCTACTGTCCCAACATGTTTATACTCTATAACACTCACAAGGATAAAAGACTTGACGAGACACTCCCAGGCGGTTGAAGGAGACGCACTCCACAGTCACATCATCACCAAGTGACTGAAGGAGGGTCAGGTGTGTCCTCACTTCCTCCCCTGCCTCCTCCTCTCCCTGTGAGGTCACATCAGCTGGAGAAACCTGATGGATGGAGACGTCTCCACACCTGCAGAGCAGGTGAAGATCAATGTCTGTGTTATCTATTCTGTTTGTTTATTTCACCCTTTTTATCCAAATGTATTTAGACTATTTCTTTCTCTGTAATTTCAGTGGCTTTATTTAATTTGTAACTGATGATGATTAATAACATTTATCATTATATTTATAACTGCTCAAAGGCACATTGGAACTTGATTCAGTGAATCCACACAGATTTCACAGCAGCTCCAGAGATTCAAACATCTGTGAAATTCACTTGAGGATGTAAATGCAACTAAAGGAGAGTTTATCTCATATACTGCCATTTTATGTGTGTACATAACAGCAACTCAAAGAGAGCATATACTGCATGTTTTATGTATTTAGTGTAACATGTAAATTGCTATGTTACCTACATATGTAAACTAATATATCTATATCTGACAATTTTATTTTTACACAAGAAATGAAAAACTCCCTCTAGCGACACCTTCAGGATAAACTTTACATGTCTAGCTCCCCTGCTGTTAAGACTAAGAACAGATTAATCAGAGGTTGTTCGTAATGAACTCTGCAGCCTGTAGGAGGCACTGGCAGGACTTAGCACTGTCAGTCAGGTTGGTACATACGTGTCCTGGACCCCTGGGCAGGTGTACCAGAGGATTGTGGGTAGTGGATATCCAGAGCTGCTGCAAGTCAGACTGTTGTTCTCCAGACTGATGACGGCACTCGGAGAACCTGAAAACACACATTTTACTTTATACATTTCTTGAACTCAGAAGATTTAAATATATATGTTGAAAGAAACTAGAAGCTGACTTTTAAATCTGGTAATAATTCTCATGACCGACAGGAAATGATAGATTTAAAGATTTACAGGTTTTCAAAATTGGCATGGGGCTATCAGAAGAAAAAGTAAAGCTGCGGCACTGAGTAAGAAGAAGAGGAAGAGGAGGAAGAAGGTTTCTTACAATAAATTCGGAGGTCGATGTTCTGCGAGCTGCTGAAGAACAAGTTTGAGAAGTGGAACAAATATCGACCTCGATCCTCTTGACGAACCCGTCGCAGCAGTAAGCTCGCCTCTGACCTAAAATTAGAAATACCACCTTTACAAACCTTAAGGTGGTATTTTCAATCTGACCTGCAGTGGAAATCTGATAATGCTAGCCTGTAGGTGTTAACATGCTAGCCTGTAGCTGTTAGCTTGCTAACCTGTAGCAATTAGTAGTATAGCTTTCCTGGGACACCGTGTTGTTGCTGTTGTTGAGGTGTGATGGTGTCATCCAGCGCTGGTTCCTGATTGGAGGATATGCCTCTATCACAAAGGTAAGCATCACATCTTGACCTTCATACGCCTCCACTGTGCTACTGCCGCTAATGTCAGCACTGCTAACCCCATTCCCATCTATTCTATTGGTGCTAATGTTAGCAATTATTTCCCCATTCACTTGCAGTGAACCGCTACTAATGTTAGCTTCGAACTCATCTTGCTTCTCTATTGGCATGCTACTAATGTTAGCAACCAGGGCCCCATTGACCTCTCTGGTCTTGGTCTTGGTGTTAGTGTTAGCAGGCTGCATCGGCTGCAGGTAGATCCTCAGGTAGGGACCATCTGGTGAGGAAGAAGTGGAAGAGGAGATACTATAAAAATCACTCTGCATTTAGTCTAGTAGTTTTGGAAGTGGTGGAAGTAAATATTATAAGTTGGTTATTCTCTTATGTTTCCATCAAATGTTGTTACCCAGAACTCTGAGCTGTGCAGTTGCCATTGCGATTCCAGCTTCATTGACAGCAGTACAGGTGTAGGTTCCGCTGTGTGTCAGACGGACAGCAGACACCGTCAGAGTGCTGTTGATGTGCAAGTGGTGGTTGCTATAGAGACGGCTGACAGTGATGTTCGGTGTCTGGAACAAACCAAACAACCAATGAATATCAAAACAGACATTTTGTCAGAATTTAAGACACACAGGTGACCTCTGACCTTTGTTTTCGGGTGTGTCCAGGTGAGGGTGCACAAATGGGAGGGGTTAATAGTCAGACAGGTGACCTCAAACTTCTCTCCTTCCAGACGAACCAATTCGTCCTGACTGATAGACAGGGAGGGAGGATGACGAAGCCCTGAAGACAGACAGGTAGACAGATAGAGAAGTAGACAGACAGGTCATTGGGGAGACAGGTAGAAATGGAAATAAGACAACTCAAGTCAGATAGACAGAATGACAGACAGACTGGTCTCACTGAGGACCACAATGAGGTTGACTGACAGACAGTCAGACAGACATGCAGGTATACAAACAGACAGGTAGACAGACAGGTCTTACTCGGGACCACCAGCAGGTCGACAGGTCTGGATCTGAACTGCCTTCCATCCTTCCAGCCTGAACAAACGTAGCGTCCGTTGAACGACCTCTGCAGGTCTCGGATCAGGACTCCTCTGTGGGGGTCAAAAGTCACGTTCATGCCCTGGGGCAGGCCCCACCCCCTGCCCCCAGCACTGCCCTCTGATTGGAGGGTGAGGTTAGTGATGGATGGGTCGGTCAGCAGACACCTGAATAGGAAATCCTGGCCCTCCTTGAGATCAGGGATGCTGCGAGGTGTGACGAATACGCTGGTGGGGTCAGCCGGGTCTGAGAGAGAGGCATTAAGGGAAATAGGTCATTTTTAGTACATGAGAGGTACAGCTCAACTTCTCTTTTTTTCTTTCATTTTATTTCTATGTTGAAGTTAATTATTTTTCTGTGATCATTTGTACGGTTTGAATCTGAATATTCTTTGTCAGATTCGACTGACTGGCACCCCAGACCACAAAATGCTAACAAAGTGACAGCGTGATGACGGTAAACACGTCACGGTACGTATGACTTAAGTCTACAAAGACTCTGCAGGTCCAGAGGGAGAATGTTTGGATTCAACCCTCTAACTCTTGCAGGGGGCGTGGCCTCAGTTAATCTTACTTTTGACATACAGGTGAATCCAGGTGTCCAGACGTTCTAGGCTCTGGTTGGTGTACCCACAGCGGTACCTCCCGGTGTGTCTTGGGTCCGACCTCCTTACCTCCACCGGGTCCAGCAGCCTGTCCTCATACAGCAGACGGAACGCAGTGCTGGTCCAGCGGATTGAACCATTACCATGACAACGGAGAGTGAAGGCGGAGCCGGCAGTTAGGACCACCTCGGTTTGGTTTGGCAGGAAGTGAGAGTTCAGATGAATCAACGGAGGACCAGGAGGATCTGAAACAAATAAACTGTTGTCAGTTCAACAACTGAACAACTCTGAAACACAACAGCACTACCCATAGTGACAACACACGGCCACGCCCACCTGTGATGATGGATGTGACCACACATACATGATGGAGTTACTGTTTGAAGCTAATCAATATCTTTTGTATAAACACTGGATCAAATGGCAGTGTGTAATGTGAAAGATGACCCTGTTTTCAGATCCTAGTTTTGTTTTTTGTGGCACATTTCCTGTCTGGTCCAGTCCAGAGGTAGCAGCTCTCTCTTCCCTCTCACAAGCCTGAAACTGGTGGGGGAGTTAAGTTCAGCTAATTTGCATACACATCTTTATTGGACAGTCATATTCTGCCATTGCCACTGTACTGCAAGTCGTTTACTGCTCCAAACTTTTCCAACATTTTTTTGAAATGTTTTTACAGAGTTGAGTTTGATTCAGTTTTATTTATAAAGCGCCATATATAGGTTAGGGCTAGGGTTACCTGCAATAACACCACAGACCTCCAGGAATACACAGACGCCGTCACTGCCTACATCACCAAGTGCATTGACGATGTAACAGTTCTTAAGACCATCACTGTTCTGGCCAATCAGAAGCCGTGGCTAACAGGGGCGGTCCACCGGCTCCTGAAGGCTCAGAACACCTCCTTCACAGCAGGAGATGAGGTGGGCCTGACCACGGACAGTGTAAGAAGAACACTCAGCAGGATCGACGCTCGCAAAGCCACTGGTTCTGACAACATACCTGGTTGTGTGTTGAGGGACTGCACTGGGGAACTCACGGATGTCTTCACAGACTTCAACATCTCGCTGAGTCAGGCTGTTGTTCCCATGTGCTTCAAAACCACCACTATCATCCCTGTCCAAAGAAGTCATCACCCGCCTGTTTCAACGACTACCGTCCGGTTGCACTCGCACCCATCCTCATGAAGTGCTTCGAACGGTTAGTGTTACAACACATCACATCAAGTCTGCCCTCCCCCCCCGGACCCCTTCCAGTTTGCATATCGGTCAAACCGTTCAACCGATTATGCTATCTCCACTGCCCTCACACAGCCCTCACACATCTGGACACAAAAGCTACATACATTAGAATGCTGTTCATAGACTTCAGCTCGGCATTCAACACAATCATCCCCCAATAGCTCATTCTGAAACTGGACAGGCTGGGGTCGAACACCTCATTATGCAATTGGCTGTTGGACTTCCTTACCGGAAGACCACAGGCAGTGTGGGTCGGCAGGAACATATCCAGCGCCACCACATTGAACATAGGGGCCCCTCAAGGATGTGTGCTGAGCCCCCTCCTCTTCACTCTGCTGACCCACGACTGCACACCGTCGCACAGCTCTAACCTCTTCATTAAGTTCGCGGATGACACAACTGTGGTGGGTCTCATCAACAATGACGATGAGACAGACTACAGGAGCAAGGTGAGCCGCTTGGCCTTGTGATGCAGTCACAACAGTCTTTCTCTGATCATTGGGAAGACTTCAGGAGAGCACGCCCCCAGCATGCTCCTCTGATCATCATCCATGCTGCGGTACAGAGGGTGAGCAGCACCAAGTTCCTGGGTGTGCACATCACAGAAGATCTCTTCTGGTGGTGTTAACACCACATCACTGGCAAAGAAGGCCAACCAGCGCCTCTACTTTCCCAGCAAGCTGAGAAGAGCAAAGAGCCCTGGCACCCATAATAGGCACCTTTTATAGAGGCACCATCGAGAGCATACCGATCAGCGGCATCACCGTGTGGTATGGCGCCTGCACCGCGTCCTGCCGGAAGACCCTCCAGCACATCGTGAGAGCAGCCGAGAAGATTGTCTGTGCCCCTCTCCCCGAGACATTAACAGTTCACGCCTCTTCCGGAAAGCCCTCTGCATCACAGGGGACCCCATTCATCCATCACACAGTCTTTTCACCATGCTGCCATCAGCAAGGAGACTACAGAGCCTGCAGGCTTTGATATAGTGACAAAGTTCTCTCAGGGCACTCGTTCATATAGATCAGGTCTAGAGCTAACAGCTGTGTTCTGTTTTAGTAGTGAAACAAAACCATCTGGTTGTCTCCAGGCTGTCGCTCCCCCACGTCAGAGGACATTTGCATAAGGTTGATCCAACACTGACAGCAGAAGGACACATTATATAAAGGCAGTACTGAGTAACCCCACATTACTAAAGGATACTGCTGATACACAGTAACAGCTCAGAGGTCAGTATACTATAATACATGGAAACACTACCACTGGATGGATGATATAACATGACTTTATTTTAAAAATAATTGAAATTACACTTGAATTATGGCAACAACAGTTACGCTGTTTTGGTAAATTAATTAAGAAAACAGTAATGCTGAAGTTTCTTTTTATAAGTGTGTTTAAATCTATTGATTAGCTGACTGACAGCAGGTATGTTAGTCGTTCATAACTGACAGTCTCATTGGTTAGCTGGTTAGCTCAATAACAAAGGAACCTTAATGGCTGATTTAGAACACATGCCATTGTCAGTACAAAAGAATCTCATTGGCTGGTAGCAGTGATTGGTGGGGCAACAGGAGCTTTCTTGGTGAGCTCCTGCAGCTGGGTAGCGATGCGGGACGTCTGCAGCAGTAAAGCCTGATGGTTTTCAACCAGCAGACTCTGGTGACGAGCCATGTTCTGCAGATCCTGGATCTGCTGGGAACCCTGAGGATACGACGTCAGAACAGGTTAGTTCAGTTAATCTGGATCAGAGTAGCTGTCATGTCAGCAGTCAATGGTGATAATGAGATATTGAGTATGAGATCTTTTCAGTTTTCTGTGCAACAGAAGACTTATCCTTAGCTCACGCTAGATTAAACCAGGCTAATCTGGATTGGTTAGGCTGTATTTGTTCTGTAAATCCAGACTGAGTGAGGCTGAGTCTGAAATGGGAAACAACTAAAATAATCGTACTCGATGTCTGAACGATCTTAGCCATCTTTGTCTAAACTAAACTGATCCTGAGATGAACTAAACCTTATCTGGGCCTTATCTAAACCAAGTTTAACTAAACCAAACTATACCAGACTAAACAAGCTAAACTAAATTAAACTAACTAAGCTAAACAAACTAAGCTAAAGTGGACCCACCTGAGTTCCCAGCATGCCAAGTAGTTGGACCACCTGAACCTGGCCCTTGGAGACCTCCTTCTGGACCAGGACCAGCTGTTTCAGCAGATCCAGGACCTCCTTCTTCCACAGCACCTCCTGCTGCGGAACCTCTATCAGCTCCAACACCCTGGGGTGATGTCTCTCTGTGTTCTGACCTTTGGAGTGGATTTCTGATTGGATGAGTGACTGGGCAGTGCCTATCATGGCAGCAGGTGGGTTGTCATGGTGATCACCTGCAGTGAAGACGACTGAAGTCAAAACTTCAGTTTTTACACGACACGAACAGCATTCACCTTCTTATTTTAAGAATAAAGGTCTAATTATATTTCGTTTAGAGGATGTTTAGATGTGCGTTTGCTTTGATTGGCAGGTGTCTCAGCCAATAGCTGACGGACCCCGCAGCCATGTTTTTATTACAAGTTGTGACCCAGGCGTGGATTTGTGTATGACCATATGGTAGATGTGCCCAGAACAATGTCTTATAGGCTCAAACTGGTGCTACACATTTATGGTTTTACTGAAATATGAAAATACTTTAGGTTAAATATCTCTAAATACCATTTTCTGTTTCGAACTCATATACAGAGATTCTTATCGTTTGAGTCAACAAAAACCATCACAAATTACAAAAACTCAAATACACATCTTCTCATGTTCACTTGGGAGTAACATACCTTTTACATCTCAATTTAAATGATTGCACCTCAATATAACAGCATATTCCTTAATAACAAGTCGCAGAAACGGCTAACATGACTGATGGTGGCTCATTCTCAAGGCTAGCGACTAACATTTTAAGGGTACTGCTAACTTGTCAACATGCACAATATGGTTGCTAATAAAACAGTAAAGTAAAGCATTAACATTTGTCCCAAAACAGCAAAGCTAATCTGCAACACGTACAAATGTTCTGCTTCAATCACAACTTCCCTGCATCTGTTCCATTTGTATCATACAGGTAACGACCACAGACTCCTGACTATCAATGACCATGAACACAGTCGGCTAAAACTGAAAATACATTCAAACACGTTTTCCATGAACGTCATCTAACAAGTAGGAAACAAACATGAAGTCACTTGGTCCAATAATCCACAGCCAATAATGTCAACTATTTACAGATCATTCATCCCAGGGGTGTGGTTCCTGTATAAAGGGAGATGTTTAATTGAGAGTGATGAGTGACAGAGAGAGAGATGAGTGACAGAGAGAGAGATGAAGAGTGACAGAGGGTGATGGTGTCAGGAACCGCGGGGTGTAGAGGAGGGAAAGAGGGACCCAGACACCTGGAATGCATAGGTTTTAATGAAAGGAAACAACTAAAAAGGCACTCACAAAAGGCAAGGCAACAGAGGAGCAGATCTCGAAATGGTACTGACGGCAGCAACCATCCACACAAGCAACACGCCACAGGGAACGAAGGAACCGAACACACTTAAATACACAGGACACTAACGAGGGGATGGACCACAGGTGAACACGGGGAAACAGGTGAAAACACTTCAACAATCAGGGAGACACCAGGCGACTGAGACAGGACACAACTCAGAAATCACGGGACAGGCAACAGGAAACAGGAAACACAGTCACACACACAGACGGGGCTTTACAGATGGCGCGAGATGAAGAGTGATGGAGGGAGATGTGGGGATGAAGAGTGAGATGGAGGGATAAATGATCTGATGGTCCTCTGTTCCTCAGAAACACTAGAAGCCTCTGCATGTCTGTATGTGTCTCAGCTGTTAGCAGCAATAGCTTGTAGATTCATCAGGATGCATCACTCCTCCATCTCTAACAGCTCAGGTGGGCAAACAGCAGCCTGTGGGCCTGATCTGGTCTTCTAGAAAAAGTTTGTAGGCTGCTGACAAAAGCTGCACTTTTTGTTTTCTTGTTTCTGAAACACTTTGGCGTGTTTTTTCCTGAAGATAGAAACCTGATTACAAGCTACCTGTAAATCTGCATGAATACGATGTCCGAGTCACTGATTACAACAGAAACATGAGCTGCTGCTGTGACTAACAGAAACATACCTCCCTAAAACAAGCAGTTAATCACCCCCCCCCTATATGACACCCACCAAGAGCCTGGTTCTGCCTGAGGTTTCTGCCTGTTAAAAGGCAGTGTTTCCTTGCAACTGTCGCCTAGCGCTTGCTCATGGTGGAATTGTTGGG
>JAVQJF010027932.1:0-11953 GCA_036023855.1 Gadopsis marmoratus | reverse complement strand
CATTGCCTAGGATGCACAAGGTTTTTAAACGCTATATTTTTAGGTCCCTTTAACCTTCAAACGTTTTTCTTCACTCACATCTAGTTTTCAATTCATAGGATTAAGAATAACTCCCATTTAGTAGAACTATTTTGATAATCGATTCATTGTTTAAGTAGATTTTTAAGCAAGAACTGCAAAGATTCACAGGTTCCAGCTTCTCAATTGTGGATATTTTCCAGTTCTCTTACTTTTTGATGATAGCCAGTTGAATATCTTTGTGTTTTGCACTGTTGATCAGACAAAACAAGATATCTGTAAACTCTGAATATGAGATAGGCATTTTCACACTTTGTTTACCAAACTATTAATGAAGAAAATACTTGGTAGGTTTAATTTAATTAACAATGACAATAATCATTAGATGCAGCCTTCATTCTCTGTATTTAATGCAAGATCCTGCTATTGACTATTATCGTCTTGTTAATTAAGTGTTATCATACACTAAAAGGTACATCAAAAGGTACATCATCACACACACTACCACGTCATTTCTATGTCTGGATAAAGCCTATGATTTATTTTCACATGGACTGGCCAACCATATCACAGACCCAGAGATCCACGTAGGATCTGTTAGACACCGAGATCAGCTGATCAAACTGTCAGTTACTGCAGTCATTGTCAGCCTTAGAAAAGCTGATCGACTCATCCCTCTTATTTGCTATACCGGAATCATGAATCCAGCAGGCTTAGAACTGTGCTGTGAATCAGTGGACAGCTGTGCAGCAACCACTCTACAAACACAAATGGCACAATACAGCAAACACATTAACCATAAAGCCTGATAATATTAATAGGAAAGTCTCACTGGTTGTGGTGTCGCTGTTTATGAACAAAGTAGTGGGCAAGCTGCACCAACCGTGACAATGATGACTAATTACTGGGATGGCTGTGACTCTAATATGAAGACTCAGGCATAAGAGCACATTTATCAGCTATCTATTTGTCTTGTTGGCAATGTATCTGCTTCTCTAACCTCCTCTTGTTAATCATCTGACCTTCCGAAGTTGAAAGCCGGTCTTGGCAGACAATTATTTCGATCAATAATCATTTGACAGCTGAAACTACGTGAGATACAACAGTGTGAGTTCTCAGCACGATTTCTGAACGTCCATGATGGTGGTTAATTCTGTCTGACCTTAAGCCCCTCGCTGCACTTCCACCAGGAAAGAAGTGACTGGTTCAGCTTGATAACCATAACCTGTCAAAGATCAGGGAGCAATGTTAGCAGACAAAAAAAATCCCTCAACTATAGTCTAGTTGAATAACATATTATGCGGCGGGTGATTTTCCACTGGGGTCTAAATTGGGTCTTGTTCTTTCTACTGATACTAATTACCCCGTTTTCATTGGCTGCTGACTGATTCATAAACAAGTAAAGAAGAGGACAGTTTTGACACAAGTGGGCCAGAAGCCTGAGGCACCCAAGGAGGGCATGAGGTAAAAAGGAAAGTAATTTCCTGGTCAACAGCCTCTGTAAACGTGGTGACATTTTTAGCTGTTTTAATCATGCTATCCCCTTTCACAATGGACATCACATGCTACACCCACTTTTCATTTGGATGCAGGGCTTGACTCAATTTAACTTGACCCGAGAGGGCTGACAAAACAAATGGTCAGAGCGTGAATTTACACACGAGGCTCCTAAAATATTCATATCCTCACAAGGATCAGCCAAAGTCAAATAACAGCTTGCTTATGGAGCGACATGAAACCAATTAGCGTGATGGAGCTATCCAAATGCCATAAAAAGCAGTGAGGTGCAATGAAGCACCCTTGCCCAGCGTCCATTCTTGGCTGATGGGTTTTCTAATCAACAGGACCTGCTGTTCTGGTCGTTAAAGCAGCAGGATTGACTTGGTTGGCCATCTTGCTGATTATAGCACTGCTAGCTCCCACCACGGATCCATAATTCAAAGCCTGGATGTGGTACAGTTTCACAGGCCAGCCTGCCCTGGTTGGATCTCCCTGACTCCCTCCACTATTGTGTGCCAAGTGGCAAGTGCTGCCAAGACGGCCAACAAAAGTCAACAGTTGTGTAGGCATCAACCGCTTTTACAGGCACAGGTTTCAGTACGACCTAAATGATGGCTCGGATAACTAATAAAACGACAAAAGAGCAATTTGAGCAATCAATGAGAGTTGCTCATTTGGCCAACGCTCATACTGCAACAACATGCAAAGTTTGATTATAAGCAAAAGGAAGTGTTTTCTTGTCTTGTACCAGTAAACTATCTATTGTCCATGATTATCACAAACAGGCTTCTGTTTGAACTGAAGCATCATCTTGTTAAACATTTGAGGTGTATTTAACAAGACTATAAATAGTCAATTAGGCAAATAAAAAGTTTAAAAAAGAAGACTGGACAGAGGAGAAGCCCAAAAGACCAGATAACACCACCACAAGAGAGCAGATGAGGAAGGAAATTTCCTTTTTAAACAAAAACATGCAGATGGGGTCTGAATCAGACTGATAGGGCCAAAGCACGTTAAACCACCTGTACACACTGGTGTTAGGATTTATCGCTTACATTTTTGTCCTGTCTTTATCACTCAAAAGGTCATGAGTTTACATCTTCTTTTATCAAGCTCATAGGGTTGACCATGCTTGTATTGAGGAGATTAAGATAAGGGCTTTTATCTGTGGGTCACATATCAGTGTGTCATATGTTAAGCGCATGTCCATCTATGCATCTTGTTATTCCCCAGAGACACTATCTTCATTAAACCGTCGTCACCATGTCACGTTTGTTGTTACCATGGAAGCATGTTTCCAATTCAGCTTCAACTGCTTAGTGAATTTGTGTGCAACTGGGAATCGTCATCACGGCTCCACCACGGTATTAATTTAATACTAGGAAATATTTAGAATTTAAAAGAATCTCTACCTGGATCTAGATCTGCATGGAAATACTCCTGGTTATTGACAGTAGAGTGGGATAGGACAGAAAATAGCAAGGGGCCAGAGAGAGACAGAGGGCCTGTTTCACTGTTAAAAATCTTTAATAATAATTTAAAAAAAAGTTGATCACTTGATCCTCATCTCATTGAACTTTCCACTAAATTGCACCAGGAACGTCTTTTAGCCGTGCTTGTGTCCAGACTGAAATATCAGTCTGGACAATTTGGTTCACACATTCATGGTCCCCAGAGGAAGAATCCTACTGACTTTGGTGATTCCCTGACTTTTCAGTGAATTGTCGGCTATTAGATGGACTTCCATTAAATGTTTTACATTCATGTCCCCCTTAGGATGAACTGTAATAACTTACAAAAACATTCCACGTAACGTCTCAACTATTGCCATCCTCAGGTCAAAGTTTTAAGTTGACCACGCTTTGGTTTATAATTAAATACCTGCAAACCTAATGACTTTACTAGCAACCTCAGCTGATCAAGATGGTGAACACCGTAAACATTATAACTGCTAAACATCAGCATGTTAGCGTTGTCAGTCAGCGCATTTAATATTACAGCAGAGCAGCAAACATGGCCGTAGACTCTTAGTCTTGTTAATATATCCTGCCAACTGACAAGCCCCAAGAACAACAATAACAACATGTTAGCATGTATTTTATATATAATGAAAACACTTGAAACAATGATTTACCTCAAGCATATGCGACACGAATAAAATACATCTTTCGAGAGACAACTTTTCATCTTAAAATAAGCAGTGGTTTTGCAGTGAATGAAGTATTGCAGTGAGTCATCAATATGTGTAGAGCACATAGATGAAGACCACCTACACTAGGGCTTGAATATGCTCCTTTGATTTTTGTGCAGATATTCATCTCTAATGTAATGAACAGCCTCACAAAATCCATCATAACATGAAAGAAGTGTGTGTGTGTGTGTGAGACAGCTGGGCTCTCTCTGCATGCATTTCACCATTACCATTACTTTATTTCCCTCACAGGATCAACAAAGTACGTCCATCTACCTACCCACCTACCTACCTCATCTTTAATTTGCACAACGACATCACAGCAGAGATAAACAATGACATCCATGCGCTGCGTGAAGAATACGGCAAACAACAAAGGATCAAGATCACAAAAAGAAAGCAGTCAGGTCTAAGCATTGACCTTTACGGGGCAACCTTTCAAGCTGCTCTTTCAGAAACGCAACCAAAGCTTTGGAAAGTCCACCGGGCACAATTGCAGCCGGTTATCTGATAGAAAACCACAGAGCTGCCCTCTATGCACCCCAACAATGCTATTGTATATCCCATTTCAGGGGCTCGCGATGGTCGGAGGTGTGTGTTGGATCTCAGTGTACCTGATACTGGGTGCT
Source organism: Gadopsis marmoratus (assembly GCA_036023855.1). Lineage (NCBI taxonomy): Eukaryota > Metazoa > Chordata > Actinopteri > Centrarchiformes > Percichthyidae > Gadopsis > Gadopsis marmoratus. The sequence continues at coordinate 7,615 of JAVQJF010027932.1, read as the reverse complement.
TGATACCAAGGTCTGCTCTTCATTTGAGGTTACATAAGACGTCTGGCTGTGGCAAACAAATGCCAGATCAGTACAGTCAGACGAGGGTCGCTGTAATTCCAACTCAGACACCCTTGCAATGGCATTCCCAGTCAATGCAACGAGAGATCTTGAAGGATCAATAACTGGATGAGAGAAATTGCTTGACTTTCTTTCCTTCTTTCTGCCACCTGCCCATTTTTCTCCCCCTTGCTCATTACCCTGGGTTTTGAGGGCATGTAGCGCAGATGTATTATTGCACAGGTGGTTACAAAGGATAAGAGGAACAATACAGCAATTTGTCATCCATGAAAGAAATTCATTGAACCCCCGGATCTAAATCAAGTGCGAAGAGTGCCCTAATAGTGCCATCAATGTCACCCTCAGCATAAAATAATAAATCATATTAAGTGACCATATGCCAGATCTGCAAAAACAACAACAATTCTTGGATCCAAACCACAACCTAAACACCCTTTGTCCCTTGTGTTACAACTTTATTTGGTATTTACAACACATTTTATACTGAGCATGCTTTTGAGATATCCTGCATACTATCAATACAGTACCAGGAGCACAACCTAGTTGGTGGAGGTAATTAGGCCAGCAAAGCTATTACTTATCCACTTGGTGCCATCACAAACAACAAACATACAGAGTATACCAACTGGCAGGAAAGCTAATGCCAGAGGCTGGCACAGGCTGCTGTCTATTAAAGGTCAGAGGTAGCCTTGAGGCCAGAGGTCGGCCATAACACACTGGGACAATCACCAATTACAACAACAACAACAACACCAACGAGACCACAGACATGCACACATATACACATGCTTCACAGAATCAAGTTACAGCCTGTTACAGGCTGACTATTTGAGTGCCAGATGAGCAACTTAAGAGTACAGATGAGGCTGTACAGCTGTGCTTTTGGAATAAAAGAATGAGATCAAAGAAGTAAATCTCAAGTCAAGTGGAGACTTTAAGAGAAGCCTGCCTTTGCGCTGGCTCATGTGTGTCCTTGTTCAAAATATTCCTGTATGCCTGCTACAAAATGACACGCGATATGTAACATTTCTGTCATACCTGAAATTTAAAATATCAGGTAAGATATTGGGAATTTAGGACCACATTATTTTGGTCCATCTTCTAATTACACAAGTCGTGCATCTGTGTTCACTTTGAAGTGGAAAGGATAATGATGATATCGAATGACAAACATCCTGTGATGCTGGAATTTGAATCTGCAACAAGTATGAAGGCCCAGCTGTTTCAGCAGAGCAGAGCGGCCGCGTGAGTCTGCGGAAACATCTGAACCAAGATAATTGCTGCCTTCAAATGTGAGTTTCTAGTTTTGATATGGAAGTCGTTAAGCTTGATGTTCAGGTGGTTCAAGTCAGGAGAACACTGTTGCTAAGCGACTGATAGCAGGAAATGGTGAATGATGTTGCATTTCAATAAAACAGTAGACTTATGATTTAGTGATTGAGAAAAAAAAAATACATAAATTACTTCCATGGTCCTTTTAAAAACATCAGCTTATGTCACATCTCATAAACTCGGAGCTACAGTATCAAAATAATGACAGCATCCAAATACTTGACTTCAAACATAACCATAATAAGAAAGAATAGCCGGCAAGACTGACGAAGAATACACTCCATGAGGGAGTAAAGGGGCTGCAACATACACACAAATGGCCGAATCAGGACAGCTGCACATATGGTGGGTTATGTTGGAACACAGAATTTAGTAAAAGATTAAATCAACTTTAAAAAAAAAGCAACAACTCAGAATTAGCCTGTTGTCGCTTATTTTAACTGAATTTCTCAATTCACACAGTGAATTATATGTTCCGCTTTTAATCATTGCGATTTAACTCAAACAGTGAAGATATATAATAGGCGCAAATTGGGAAAAATTTGTGTTTCAGTAAGTTTGACAACCTTGAATTATGTATCCATCAGAGCATATAGTAAACATTTGGTAGGGATGAATATGCATCATCTGTATCAGATGAACACCTTATTATAACAGAGAACAGTCTGACCGGTGCCAAACCAGTTCTAGTCCTTATGGAAATGTAATGTAATGATTATACATTAACATTGTATCATGATGATATAACAATCCTCTGTTAGGTATAATAGATTAAAGGCATTGTTGTACTTTTGTATGAAATGCCCTTTGGAGGATCTCTTAAGAAGGAGATAAGGATGTAAAGATCCATTTAGTTCAGTGTCAAGTTAGCTTCCTGCCCACGTTCACATGTAATGACATCAGTAATAGCAGAATGGTGCTGAGCACCATGCTATTTTCGGGCATTTTAGTCAATTTGCTTCCATCAGACATGACAGAGTGTGAAGCACAAATGCAGCCATTAGCGTTTCCGAGAAGCTTCAAGTATTCTGCAGCCACAGCACGCTGTGCCCTACAGGGTTTAAAAAAAAAAAAAGAGTCTGTTTTTTGAAGATGAAAGGTCTCATGTACTGGAGTAAAGAGAAACAGACTAAAGAATAGCGTCTGTGAATGGTAGCAGCCCCACGAGACTGTAAAGCTCAATACAAAGAAAACAATGTTGGGTGGATGAGAAACAGACACACAAAGTGGGTTTTGAGAAAGATGTCCGTATGCATCTCAGAGCTGCTTGCTGTTTGTTGATACCATTTAATACACAGATGGTGGTGAGGCAGCTCCTGGAAGAGCCCAGGAAGCAAAACAAACACTACTAAAGCTTTAGAAAAAGATTTAGCTTTCTGTTTGTGAAGTTTAACTGTCGGTCGTGTCCCAAAGTCAGTTTGATTGACAGAAATTGGTGCGGATCATGCAGCTTTTCCTGTAACTACAAAACAATTATGTACATTCACTTTTTGTAACTGCAATCCAGTATGAAGACGAGTATACTCTTGTGCATACTGTATACTACTAGTTGGTCTGTGGATGTATGAATATGGCGCCTGAGGTAAGGTAAGGCATGCGCTTCCCTTCATTTTTTCCGCAAAGATCTTCTGGTCTGTAACTACTAGCTACTGCGCATCACAAAATCTTCCACTGTTTCCAGCTTTAACCGGTGCTGTCATTCTACTTGGAAAGGCAGACTCATGGATAAGCCTTACCAGACAAACAACATGTTGTTATGACTGGGGTATTACACAGAAAGCACCCATGGAGACCTACCCCCTCTAGCTCCTTAACACTCAAGACATGAGGGAGATGTTCTCTTTGTAAACGCACGACAACCTCTAGCTGCAAATGTGACGTCAGCGCCGCCTCTTTCCTCTGTCCCGATTTTCCTTCACCCTTCCTTTGTCCACCTGTTGCTCTTCCTGCTCGCCACACTCCGTTTCTTACAGCTCTTCTTTTTCACATTTCATACTCTGAGTGAATTAGTTGTTTTTTTTTAGCTCATTCAGTTCAATTACTGTCTTAAGATGATTATAAGAGGACGCTTGGCTGTTGATGTGCACTTTGGTTGTTTTGCTAGAATCAACTCACCTACAGCATTAGCTATGTTACTATGGACCAATCCCTGCCTGTGTTTTCTGACCAGGAGCCCAATAAAGGGTGCACACCGATGGCCCTAGGGCTGGCCTGTACTTCCTGCTTGTATAAGAGGTATTAGGTGGCCACGGATGAAGCGGGGGAACATTGTACTCCTGATTTTATTACACGGAACAGAGCACACACATTCACAGACAAACACACGCATACACGGCACCAATTGTGCTCTTATCACAATTTTGCTTTTCCCTTAAAATGGAAAAAGATGTTTGAGTGACCTGCAACATAATTAGTTATAGTAAAAGCCCTTTGGGTAGTTCCTTCCTTCCCCCGTGGACTAAAGAATGACACGGCAGACGCCTGAGGACACAGCATGGTGGGAGCAATTCACACCTGCTGCAATATGTCCTTTATTATGCAACAGCTGCATGGCATAATACTGATTTTAATCAAAATGAATAATTAACTCATTATGATTCCTAGGTGTCTCCTAGCCCTTACAGCAAAGGTCTCGCTGTATACACACAGGGGTGAGTCTGGGGAAATAAGTGTGTTTACTTGAGTACTACCAAGCTGTTCGGAAGAGCTAGATAGCAGGGCCACTCCAGCATTTAGACTCCTTCAGAGACCCCTTGTAGGGAGCTGCCACGCTCTGCAACCTCTCATCAAGGTTAGAAGTGGAGGAGCAGGGAGGGCCATCGAGAGGGAGCACATGCAGACTCACCCTCAACAGCCCTCGTTGTAGAAGAGACTCAAGGGAGGGGCAGGGGTCAGGGGAATCCGAGAGAGTGTCACTCGGAAGCCGAGAAGGAGAAGTGGAGTCAGAGAAAATGAGGCAAGCAAAGGTTATCCACTTCCCGGGATCAGACAGTCTGTGTGTTGAGATATTAACCTGGCTTTGCAAACAAGTAGGACTAAACCTCAGGTGACCCAAAATAAACTCTTCTGTTCTTCTTGTTCACTTCTGCGTCTCTCTGCTCTGCCACTGTTGCCATCTTAGGTTCAGGTCTCGCTCCTGGCTCGGTCTCTGTGTGTGGAGGTTAAATCTTCACCGCTAAAAAGGACATGGCTATTTGTAGTTCCTTTCCCTCTGTTGTCCAGCCTATTGACAACTGAAGCTATTCAAACACTATGCCTCGTAAAAAAAAGAAAAAGAAAAAAAAGAGTCTGCATGGACAAAGTGTGCCCTTTTTTACGTTTCCCCCCCAGATTTTTAACTAGGCCATTATATGGATGATGGTGTTGGAAAGGGTGGGGGGGACTTGAAGATAGCAACTGGTCAGTTTTTGCTAATTTTGAGCACTTCGGATGCATGTTACTATGTTACTCGCCTTCACTCTCGGGCGAGCAGAAAGCTTTCTCCAAATCAAATCAAATTTGCTGTGTTTGCACAAGGAAGTGGGCGCATTTTCGATTCACTTGAATAGAACGCTGCCATTGTTAATGCTATTAGCAACACCTGTGCTGCTCCTGCTATGACAAGCCAAAATATCTGCTGTGAAAAAGGCCTATTGTTCACTGGCCCTCAGAACACTGCTGCCTGGAATTGGTCAAAAATGCCACATCATTTCTTCGCACTGCGTTTCCTATGTAACGTACTGTTTGTCGTGTACTCGACGGCAGCTCGAACATCGCAAATGTGATTTTGTGTGAGAGTACAGTGCCTTGCTTGTTCACAGTGGTTTGTTTTCCTGGGGGAGCTGGTTTCTCTGTATCACGCCAACTACAGTGCAGCCTCTTTAAGCTGAAGGCAATTTGAATCTCCTTTCACTGACAGACCTGTGTAGAGGGTGGCAGAAAGTCTACAGGGACAACTTGAGGTGAGGTGCTTTGTAATCCACAAAGGCAGAAATTTTGCCAATTCATGGGGTATAATATCATCAAGTAGAAAAATCCAACTACTGGCCCTGAGCTCTGTCTTTTTTCTTCAGGCAAACGCATGACTGAATACACGGCAGGAATGTCTTCCCTTTTTTAAGACCCTTGTTACGGGCTGTGTTAGGTGCTGCTGCCTTGTCCCTTTTGCTTTGTGTTGCAGGTGCCATTTCCTCCCCTGCTGCTTTATTGCTTACACCTGCGTGCAGTGGGAGGCAGGGCCCTACTTAAGTGCCTCCATGCTATGAGAGAGTGGATTGGGGGAAATGAGAAGCCAAACCAAACCAAACGAGTCCAATCCAACCCAATTCAATCCAACTACTGGCCCTGAGTTCTGTCAGATTTGTCATGTGCTTGGTGATAATAAATGGTGGTTGCTTTCTTTCCACTAGATCCTCCTGTGTGGCGTCTCATAGCGTTGCGACCTGCGAGCCGGTCGTAACACCCTGCTCGTCTTGTTGGAGGGCTTTCTTGTCCTCCGCTATCTGCAGATAACAGAATTCTCAAATTCCATCTTTTTTATTACAGCCAATCTATCTGCGTACATGAAAAAAAACAAAGAGGGGCCTTTTCCCCAGCTGTGTTTCCTTATTCTCCCATATTGGAGACCGTACTACTGAGGAACAGGGATAAAAAAACAAAACAAACAAACAATGGCCCTGACCTTGTCTAGGTGTCTCCATGGAGACAAGGACTCACTATAAAGCACTCCCCACTGTGTGCTACTGACAGGTCAGCCCTTCCAAAGACATGCTTAACAAGTTTGAGGGCTAAGTAAGATATATCCTGCAGGGTATGAACACTCATTTCTACAGAGAACATATTTACATCTAAACGTGTACGAATACATTTACAAACATGCAAGACCTCAAAAACAGATTGTTTTGGAATAAGGAGCCTGGGATCTGTGTAACTGTATTAAAGCTAAAACAAGGAATTAAGTGTATCCTGTTGTGTATGGCTAATTTCAGTGAGTTATCCCAACTAGTGGATGCTCTGAATTCCTTCCACGTGGCCTTCAAGGCTACAACAGTGTTTTGAAAGAAGAGGGAAATTGGTAGTGAGATAAAATGGTCCTCTCAGGTGTCTCACTCACAAGGTTGACCAACCATCTTGATCCCTTTTGGGGGGGGACACAGCTTTCCTGTTAGCCTCATGAGGAGGGATGATATCGCCTCTCTGTCTTTTACTCCAACGTTTGATGGGAAATACAAGGCTGCTCTCAGTTCGCTGAGGTCAAAGGTCCAGCAACACTTGTAGTATAAAGGACAGCTTTATTGTCAGACCAACACGTTTGCGCTTATGGCCTTCATCAGGGTCAAAAGGCCACAAGCTGAATAAAGTTGCCCAAGAATGTTGGTTTTCTACAATAGTTCCTGGAGTTTTGACCTCTTCAGATTTTTCCCCTTCTCCGTGCACCTTGGAAATCCCTACCAGGCTTCTGCTCTCAGTCTGGTCTCAGGTCAGTTGAGAATGCAAATACAAACGACATGACCCAACATTCATTCTTAATTTGAACTGACGGACGAGAAGTGATTTCACTGTCCACAGCATCCCAAACATCACTGGTTGGGCCAGTTCTCTTCCCAGACCTGCGTCACTAAGAAGCCTAACAAGGTGTCTTTACATAACACTCAAACATTATTATTCAACTTTCCTTTTTTTTTTTTTTTAAATCAAGTTTACTCCTACCTCATTTTCCATGATACAATTCCACTAGAATCATGCTTCGGTGCTTAGATACAAAGCCTACCTGTGTCTTTTACACAGTTTGGGATAAGGGATCAGTGCCGGTAACACTTGTTATAATATTATGACCTTGGCTGAGTAAAAACAGTTCAACCTGAGCCATTTAATATCTCATTCATAGATCCACCTCACTACAACTCTGACCTGTGTACTACTCGCTCAAGGACAAGAAAAGACCATCGAGCGTAACAGGCAACAGGTGGTCCATGAAAGGCGGCGGCTGGATCCCCTGAGGCTGTCAGTGGGGGAAGAGCAAAGCCAGAGAGAGAAAGAGAGCAGGTGGCAGAAGGCTTAACCTGAGCTGTCCAATGAGCTCATCTCCGCAGCCTTAGCTCAGCTTCGACTTGTCTGCTTTCTGCCAGGAGAGCCCGATCTGGGTACTACCAGCCAGTCGGCCAAGTTAGCCCCCTGCTAATCTGTCTGAGCACTACCTCTTTGGCCATATGATCATCGCCTGTCTGCCTGTCTCACAAACAAA
>JAVQJF010027925.1:0-14772 GCA_036023855.1 Gadopsis marmoratus | reverse complement strand
CCAATCACAAGCCATGTGAAAACAAACAACTTGTCATAATATTTCTGCCTGATGAATATTTACGCCCCTGAATCCCATCCAGCAGGGGGTGGACAAAATAATGGAAACAGCACATCAGTCTGTGTGTTGCTGTGCTGTTGGAGTCTCACTGTTACTAAGAGGAAACCCAAGAGTTGGACACATTTTTCCTCACGTAACATTTTACACCCACTCCTCTTTGAGTCCAACTGACGCCGCACCTTTGCTTCCCGAGCAGCAACACGTGCAGAATAAATGGGAAACATCTGAACGAGGAGAGAAGATTAACTCATCAGTCAGAAGGTGACATCAAGAAAAGCAACAGGTTGTTCCAGTGTGCAACAGTCACAGTTACACTTAGTGGAAATGAATGTGAGTTTAGTTTTTGCTCCCACCGGCACAGGAAGAGGCCGAAAACTCACAAAGTCTATAAGTGAACAGTCTGAAGCTCAGTAAAGTGACACTTTTGAACGTCAGCTGATCTAGCGTCACAGTATGGTGCCATGGCAGCCATTACTGCTCCTCCCCTGTTGGTACATTATAGTGATTTTACACAGTAAACCACACTAATAGATTACTCATATAAATATACCCAAACTGAACCAGCTGGACGTGTTAATGCCTCCAAGGAATAAAAACTTGTAGAGAATGAAAAGAGTCTTACCAGGACCAGCGGGGTGAAGAAGAGACGGAGAGAGGCAGAGGAAGAAGGGAGGAGGGAGGAGGAGGAGGAGGAGGAGGGTCCCGATGACGGGCCGAACAACAGCTGACACCCAAAATAACCTGAGAGGCTGCAGGCCTGCATGAGTGTGTTCTGACAGGAGGTAAAGGGGGACGGAGGAAAACCTCCTGACTCATGTTTGAAATGTTCAGACTCTGGCAGCTGTTTAGTTGGAACAGCATGAAATGGTTCAAACCAGCGTTTCCACTTAATCAGACAACGATATTATTATTAGTTATGAGTTCATATTTAATGTTCCCGAAAGAGTCGAAGGAAAATGACACATTAGTAGAAGTTCTAGATGATGATGATCTATTCAGAGCCGTGTTATGAATGTTAAAAACTGAATAATGGCAATAAATAAACCATAAATAAAATGGAGTTTCAGGTTCGGCATTTGTGAAGACAGACTCTGGATCCTAGTTATCAGTGAAGCGGTGAGATGGTGACGTCGTCGGGTTTTTATAGAAGCGAGTCTCACATCTTCAGTATGTAAATCTCATCACTCAGCAGCGGCAGCAGACTCCCAGTGATGCCTTTAACACCCGTCTTTCTTTCCTTCTGTTATTACACATTGTGTGTTCCCACCTTTTTATGAACGACGCTTGTTTTCAGGATCGGAGGCAGCAGATGGAGCACGAGACTCAAACTGCAATTCACCAGATGCAGAGAGAGAGATGGTTTCCACTGGACAGAGACGACAACGTCAAGATACAGTAAGGTATAATAGTACAGCAATAATACTAATATATCAATGAGGTAGTCATGGAAACAGCATAGAGGCAGTCTTACTTCTAATAAACACCAGTAGCAGTAGTGTGAGTAGGAGCACTACCAACATATAGTAATATCATCTGTACATTAGTGAAATGTGTTCTGTTGGTGGCCAGTTGGTGGCAGCAGTGAGCTGCCAGTCTTATTCCCTCTCCTGAGTGGACCCAGGAAACACCCAGACCCTGTCCAGCTGCAGGACTGCGTGTGACAGAAAATGATTTGCTGAGAATGTGGAGCTTCTGCCTGCTTTTGATTATTTATCTGTTTATTTTTTGAACTATAATTTAGCTCCTGGTCGTCCGACATTTAGTTGCCTGTAATCGGAGCAGGTCGTTTGTCATAGCGCTTCTTATTTTCTGTTGCTGGAATGAACATTTCTGCGCGGCACAGGATCATCGTCCAAACAACTTTGGCAAAGTAAAAAGCTTTTTTATTCCGGCTGCATCACCTGGTCCAGGCTGAAATATCTCAGCAGCTGCTGGACGAATTGTAACAACTTTTAAAGTTTGAATATGATGAAGATTATATTTTCTGCTACAGCGGGACTTTGTACTGAGTGCTCATTAGCAAATATTAGCATGAATATTTACATTAGCATTTAGCTCAGAGACCGTAGCGCCTGCTAGTGTTGCTGAAAGACAACAACATTTGTTTGCTCTTTCTTCCTTTTCCTTTTCTTCCTTCCTTCTATTTGACCTTCTTTCTTTGTCTCTTTCTTTCCTCTTTGTCTTCATGTCCATCCTTCCTCTCTGCTCCTGCTTCCTATCGCTCCGTCTGTTTCTTCCTTCCCTTTTCCCTCTTACTCCCTTTTATCATTTTCCTTCACTTCCATCCTTCCTTCCCTCTTGTTCGCGTTCCTTCTCCAATTCTCGCTTCCTTGCTCTCCTCTTTCTTCCATCCTGTCTTCCCCTCCTTCCTTCCTCTCTCTTATCCTTCATTCTCAATCTCCTTTCCTTCCTTCCTTCCTTCCTTCTTATTCTCTTCCTCCTTTCCTTTCTGCCTACCTCTATCCTTCCTTTCTATTTCTTCTCTTCCTTTTCCATTTCCCATCCTTCCTTCCTACTGTATCTTTCTGTTCTCTCTCTACATCCCTCTCTACAAACCTCCTCCCTCTCTTTTACATCTGACTCCCCTGCCAGCCACTTCCTCCTCCTCCTCCTCTTCCTCCTCCATCATCTTTTGTGTTTCATTCACAGGAGGAATAATGGAAGGTGTCGTACGCTCTGCAGCCGAGTCTCGTTGATCACACCGACTGAAAGGACATTTTCTCCACAGCTAACAGAAACGTTTTCCACCTTTCACTTTGCACATTTCCCCGTGTGGAGTTTTAAAGCTCAGACAGTCTTGTGTTCTTCAGTCTGCAGGGTGAAGTTCCTGTCAGCCTTGGACTTTATTTGTTGTACACATGATCGGTGCAGCCACCATGTGTCTTCTCTCAGTGTCTGTATATTCGTTTGAAATGTTTCTGTGTGGATGTCATGTCATGTGCTTCTCCACAGAGAGCCTCTCTTTCCCTAAGAGGGTTTCTTTCTTTCATCCATCTGAAACGCTGAAACACGTTTCTGGGATTTCACCTGTTAAAATAAAATCCCAGCCTGGCTCCCAGACCTCCACATCGCAGCTCACATCTGGATTCAAACAGGCCTGGTGTTGTCTGAAACATCGGAGCCAATCACAGGACTGCACAGGTGCAGCACTCGCTCGGTGCTCACCTGCCCTTCTGGTGGGCAAATGAGACCAAATCCAAAGAAGCGCAGTCAGCTGACACAGCTTCGGTCCTTCGTAGCGTTCGTGGCAGATTCTGACTCGAGACAGCGACTCCAGAACAAGAGCACAGATGAGAACGCAGCCTGGTGAGCCTAAATACCCCCCCACCTGACCTGTCCTCTCCTGCCACCTACAGGTCAAACACTACAGTTTCTTTTTGCTTCACCAGTTCCTAGTCAGGATGTAAGAGTAGCAACGTTTTCTTCTCTGGTTTGCACTAACAGACTCACTCAGATTCACTTTCAATCTGTCATTTTTATTTTCTTATTCTGTCTATTTCCGTCCCCGAATGTCAGGATGTCCTCTCCCTTGTTTTATTTGTCTGTCTCGTTCCCCCGGAGACCAATAAGACGATCTATTATCAGTCTGAGACAGACAGACAGACAGACAGTAACAGTAACAGTTTCATCTTGATTTTCTTTTTAATTACTGACAAAAGGAAACTATACAAGCATTCAGGGAAACAATAGCAGCACACGTTCATCAGACACGGCGCTGACATGGAGGAGCTCGCTGTTGATGATGACCCGTGTGTGTGCACGTGTACATAGATTAGTATTCGGTACCACAGTGGACGTACCCTTTAAACATCTTTAATACTTACTTATGTGGAAATAGGTGGACTGGGCAGACAGGAGAGCGACACGTCCTGTCTGCTGCTTTCTTTTGTTCCGTTTATAACAGCAGGCTGAGCTGGTTGCTGCCTCTCACTTGAAAAGGGAAATGGATTTTCCTCGAGGCCCGACCTGATCACAGAGAAGCAGAGTGAGTCGGGGAGAAGGTTCCCTCTCTACTTCTTCACATCTGTCTCACACCTTTTAATGTAGATTGTGGATGCAGGGCATCGTGTGCGTCCTGAAGGGGATGGATTCTCTCGTTCTTCTTCCTGCCTCAGAGGCCCTTTGTTGGCTCCATCACCGGGACTTTATTCTTTCCACTGGGCCGAAGTGTTAAATAAATCAGGAGCCGTCGTCTCCTGTTAGCTGGCCAGCCTCTGGGCTGCTGCGCTACAATAAACCACTCATGTACTTAAGCTTGGTATTGATTAGCCATTTAAAGTAGCAGCTCTTCCTAAATTAGCTTGTGCCACACGACATTTAAAGCACCACTTATTTATATTTTGTACATGAACATTGAATATGAATAAAGAGCGAGATAATAATAATAATAATAATGTTGATTTCAACGTGATAAGACATGTTGAACATTATTAAACCTTAATAATAATAATAATAATAAGTCGCTGCTTGGTTTAATAATCTGTGTCTGATATGGTTTTTATTTCCGCAAAAAAGTTCAGTTTCCTTATTAATAAGTCTACATCCTATCTCCTCCTCCCTAGTTGGAAAAATCTACAATCTACAATTTTGCAAATGTTTATCATTTCAAAAGTTTAACTTTTGGACACAAGATGTCTCCTGTCATTGAAAAGTCTGTTCTCAGTGTGTTGGAGGCTACGACTGACTCCCAAACTATTCTGTGATGTCACAGAATATCACAATGCCGAAAGTCTGCACGCAAACAGGAATATTAGTGGAACTAAGCCATGAAAACAGCTTAGTAGTGGACTGAAGTGACCTGTAAACAGACTTTAGCCTGATGCCACAGTGTCCTGACACCCGAGGACCCGAGGATAAGAAGCTGTGCAGATTTGGAGTTGTCTGTGTTCTGTCGTCTCACTTTGATGGAAACAGCACTCAGGCGACTCCTCAGGGTGCAACGAAGGCCACGGCTCGGCGGACGCTGGAGCTGTTGCACTGCAGGTGCAGACTGGAGGTTTATTAATACGTACGATTGCATTCTGTGTTTTCCACCGTGTGCAGGTTCTCAGGTTTGGCACAAACAAAAGACCAACGAGCCAGAGAGCACAGACAGACAGGCAGGCAGGCAGACAGGCAGACAGGCAGGCAGGCAGACAGGCAGGCAGGCAGGCAGGCAGACAGGCAGGCAGGCAGACAGACAGACAGACAGACAGACAGACAGACAGACAGACAGACAGACAGACAGACAGACAGACAGGCAGGCAGGCAGGCAGGCAGGCAGGCAGGCAGGCAGACAGGCAGACAGACAGACAGGCAGAGCTTTTTAATTAAACCCAATCACATCCAGGTCTGTCATGTAATCCAGGTGAACGTCAGCCCCAGACGTGCTCGCTCTCCTGTCAGCCATTAAAGGTTCTCCATCACTGTGGCGGCTTCCTGTCACACGGGATCAGAAGCGGCAGGTTTTGATATTTGTGCAGAACTCCACTAAGAATGTGTAGGCGTGATGTGTGTGTGTGTGGGGGGGGGGGGGTTCTAAACGTTCTAAACGCTTTAGAACAAATGAAGGTGGAGTAACGGAGGCTGAGTCCTAACACACACAGCTGGTAAATATGTAATGAAACATCAGCGTAACACGACTGTTGCTGTCGTACTTCACCGCCAAACAAAGTTAATCCCCACAGATCAGCTTTTGTTCATCGTTTATTCACCAGAGCAAACTGCTTGTCTGTTTGTGTTTCCTTGAATGTAGAATATTTATCTGAACATTTATCTGAATATTTATCTGAAGGGGGTAAATTGAGCAGAAACGATTAGAAAAAGTGAAGAAATATAAAACACAAAAGCCCAGCGATGCATCACTTTGGAGTCACTCCTGCTGCGCATTACATTTTTAAAAAGAAATGAGATTCTGTGCAAACAATCTGAACGCAGCCTGGACTTCCTGCGTTGCCAGGTCTGTCTGTCTGTCCGTAACAGAATGAGTTTTTATATATTATATATCAGCGATTGTCTCAGTCACTCTGACCTCTAAGCTTTCTGCCATCCTGTCCTCTCTGTTCAGCCCTTTGCCACTTGTTTCCATCACCTCCTCCTAACTATGTCAAAACTTTTCACTCTCCAACTTTTTCTGTCCAACCCTTCACGAGCGCATGTCTGCTGCTGGAGGGTTTCGGCTGCAGGGCAGCTGACATGGCTCAGGATGACTGGAAGGTCTGCTGCATGAATAAAAGATGGAGACGGCAGCAAACAGAGGGGGTTATTGTAAGCAGGAAGGTGGAGAGAAAGAGGACGAGGAGTCACACGGTGAAATGTTACACCTGTAGCTGAACTTTCTTCACTTTCTTGGAAAACATTACATCATCTCCCGAATGTTTAATTATCAACAAGCCTCTGAAGTAACATGTAGATCATGATTAGATGCTAGTATTTCCACTGAAACCAAATTAAATGAACTAATGATCAGTAGCAGCAACACATACTGTATGACTGCTCAGAATTAACATGTGCTCTATATTTAATGAACTTAAATAGATTTTAGTCTTTCCTATTTTTTACTCTGACCAAGGAGAACTTTTAAGTAATGATCATTAATCGGACATCATTTGCTGCCTTCAATTCAGCAAATTAAAGTATATTATGTGGAAATAATTTTGTTGCCCGTAGCACGAGTCAATTCAATTAACTACCTCCCCACCGGGCTGCTGTAGGTTACCTGCTAACTTCTTCTTCTTCTTCGAGTTAGCTGCTAACTGCTCAATGCTTTTTAAATCCCCCGGTGGTGGGTCACACTCACAGCACGTCATGAGCCCCCCCCCCGCCAGCAAAGGATTATATAATGTTTCATATTTTACAGCCAGAACAACTTTCCTCCTCTGCCCTTGAAAGAGAAGGCACAGGATAAAAATTAAAATTAAGATAACCTGTTTAAAGGTTTAATTCGGTTTGAATACAGTTAAAGACTTGACCTGCAGTCCCTGCAGTCAACACTTGCAGTCCTTTTTAATTAGTCATCTACGTCATTAACATGACTGTTTCCTAATCCTCAACATTTGAGGATTTGCAGCTTTTCTTTGTTTGAAATCACGTTAACTGAATATCTTTGACTTTTGGACTGTTGGTCAGACAGAAACAAGACTTTTGAATACGTCACCATCGAAAGCTGGGAAGTTGTGTGGGGCTTATTGTTCATATTTTATAGGCTTTATATGCAAGGATGTCATAACCGTGTCTGCTTGGATCGGCACATCCCAGCGTCTGTAAGTCGTCCACTTCCTGTACGTAACATGCGGTGTGATCTGTGTGTGATCACACCACCTGAGGTGATACCGCTGGCATGTTTCAGAGAATCTCTATAGAATCCAGATCCCGTCATGAGACTTATGAAATGATCATGAATGGAAGAATCATTTCCGTCATTAACTTCTGTGTCTTTTTAACCTTCATCCATTGCAGAGGCCTAAAATAACAAAAAAACCCGACAGCAATAACAAACTCTACTTCAGGTATTTATTTTGGCAGGGACGATGATGAAGAGGGCAAAGCCAGAAATGTGGAGCCAAGAGAGGAAGCTGAGTGGCAGGTGGATGAATTTGAACAATAGCAATAACAAAGAAACAGCAGTGAGCGGCGTGCAGGGTCGAGCTGCAGAGATGATGGATGAGGAGAAGGATGGCGATTACTGCTGGATGGAGAGGTCGAGGAGAACAACGCGACCGAGGACAGACGGACGAATGGGCGCCAGAAATGGGAGCAGTGGTTTAATGGCCCCCACTCGGGCAGTGACATAGTGGCCTGAAGGACTCTGCGCCCCTTTTAATCCGAACCCTCCAAGCTAACAACCTGCCTGCTCTGCAGAGACAGAAGCACTAAAAACGGAACAGTAACAACAGATGCACCTTGTGTTTCCACTGCTATTAGAAGGTTTAATGAAAAATCAGCTGCATTTGTTCTCTAAGATATATCTAAGATATATATATATATATAATTGTAATGTGGAAATGACGTGGACACTACAGAGTACTTTACTGCTCCCAGCGTTTAAACAACACGTTGTCTGTACCAGTACATTCCACTAAAACCCCAAATTAATTCAATATATACAGAAATAAAATAACACGAAAATGTAAATGCTTGTAATTATTTTATTATTTTGCTATTTGTCTTGATATTTTCACATTTGCTTTCTTATTCCTATACAGAGTTATTGTGGCACTGCCATGACTCCATACCTCAGACTGCAGTAGGAGGTGTGATCAGCTCTTCACCAGCAGACCAGCACGTCATCACTGTGATGATCCAGATGCATTTAAAACATTTCTCAACATTTATTTTAGACTTATGATAAAAAAGAAATATAGAAGGTTGTGCATTCTTTGCAGACTTGCCCTCTGGATGTTTGGTGTCACCATTTTCACGTCCCAGTGAGGGTAAACCAGACCACGAGCAGATACGCTGTTAATCACAACTGACAGACAAGCGCATTGGCATTTTAGAGACATATTTCAAGTGTGTTTATTTGGCGGTGAAGTCAGATGCATGATGACACAACAAGTGTCTGTTCCTGCGTCGACTCCCCATCAGCTGTGCGCCTCGGTCTGTTTTCTGCTCCACCAACTGGAGGCACTTAATGATTTTGATTTTGTTAGAGGGTCCTCCTGAGTTAAATGCCTTTTGATTGCAGAAGCCAAAGCGCTCCAAGGTGCTCGAGACTCTCTGTAACAAGTCATACTAATGACAGGCAGCAGGTCGGCTGTTGTTGGCTCTCCTGTTGGCTGCAGGTAGACTCTTAGTGTTGCACCACTGAGCTAAATCAGTGACAAACCGAACCTGACAAGAAGTTCACCTGAACTCCAGTATTTTTAAACCAGTGCTTGTTTGTTTCCACTAGCACCCTTGACCGGGCTGCAATGGCTGCAACGTAATCCTTCAAAGTGCTTGTTGTTGCCTCTGACTCTGCTTCAGACTGAAGTGTCTGACAACATTATAGAAAGGATCCCTGCAGAGACAGACCTTTGGTTTGGTTTAACCACAAACAGAAAGTCGAGTCGAGTTGAGTTGTTGGGGGAAGACTGTGTCTGCCTGAACTCCGTAACGCAGCCCAGGTTACACTTTGCAGATGTTGAAAAATGGTCTTTCAGCAGAACGTGCAGCGAAGACATACTTTTCTTATCTCCTCGTGGCAACTAAAACATGATTAAGGTTTTCTTTTTTGTTCAGTTTAGGCAACTCGGAGCACCTGGTCAAGCTCAGAGAAACATTGCCATCATGGTTAAATATTTAAGAAGTCAACGATGGCATGAGACAGGACCTATTTTCTTTCTTAACACTTAACCACAATGTGTTTCAGTGGCCTAAACCTCACTACTGTAGATCGATGGGAGTGTCTGTTGCTCTCTCGGACCAGGTCAGTAGCTCGCGACGCACCTTCGCTCAGTGGTTTTTTTAATCCCTTTAATTGGTGGAGCGGTACCCACTTACCTGCCAGTTCCACTTTCATTATACATTCTTCTACTAGCAGACAATCCGGTTGCAGGGAAAAAAATACCATCCCATTAAAATTATGGCAGCGATGCCAGAAAAGCAGGATGAAGATTAACGTCTCACTCAAGCCCAATTCCCTTTTACTTGATTAACTCCTTCTGTTGCTTTCTGCAGATATTTCTGCCTCTGGATCTGTGGAGTCTGGTTCTGTGGAGTCTGGTTCTGTGGAGTCTGGATCTGTGGAGTCTGGTTCTGTGGAGTCTGGATCTGGGAATTGTTGGGTCTCTCAGGGAAACAAAAGTGCCATAAACACGATCGAGTCTTTCCACAAAGCCTGAGGTCTGGTGAAGACAGCATGATGCACTGGAGCTGTGTAATGTGTTTTCATTTTCATGGACTAACAAGAACATAACCTACACAGAAAAACAAAAATAATATCATCATCATCATCTTCAGTGAAATAAGGCAGAGGCAACTGAGACAGATTTGTTTCTCAAATCAGATCTTGAAGACAGACTGTCCGCACTGTAATTTACAAGTGATCAGATTTGTGTGTCCAGACATCACCAGCCTATCTGCACAGGTTGCCGTGGTAACGACGCTTTCCAACGCTGAAGCACGAAAGCTTGAGATTCCTCATCTCGAGTCGCAGAGTCGAGTGCAGAACTCTCCAGAGGCTGGAATACAGCCGCTCTGATGCACGTCGTCACTCTGGATTTGAGGTTGCGAGTGACACAACAGACACTTGGAATTCCAATTTGAGAGTCCGGACTGAGGCCCATCTGTAGGAATCTGACTGGAATCGCATTTCGAACCGCCTCCGGGTTTGTGGCTTGGATCCGATTTACAAAAATCGCATTTCATGTGTTTATTTTGCTGTTCAAGAAATATCAATCCAAACTTCCTAAAATCAATCTGGATCCAGTCTGGATTTGCCAAAACCCACATTTGGGCTGGCAGCCTGAACATGGCCTGAGGCGGCAGATTGCATCTCAAAGGTTGCACTGACACTTGGACTCGTTCAGGCAACAGAAGACCTGGAAGACCAAAAATGGCCCGGCACACTGTGATGGAAGAGCTAACTGAGCCAAACTTAACTTGGTGTCCGTTTGTCACAAAAAAATGACTTAAATGTTCGCTACGGCAAAAACCACCAACGTTTTTTGCACAATTGGGGAAGTTGCATGTCTTCTATCCAAAGCGTTTGGCAACAGTAGGACATTTATAATTGCACAGCAGGTTGACATTAATATTAAGTGACATTTATTGGTAATTAAGACCAACACCTTTACCTTCCCTTAACTGAGCATTAAAGCCATAACCGTACAATGAGAAATGAGAAGCTCTAAGTCATTTGGATACACTCTTATTAAACACTTTTTTATTTATCGCATTAGCATTAACATTGAAAAACCGTGCTTTGCATGTATGAGTTCGTCGTCACTGGACATGAAGTGGGCTGAGCTTTATCCTATATGACCCTTTAAATGTATAACCGAGATGCAAATGAGGAAACATGAAGAGCTGCCCTCTGCAGTTCCCTGTCCTCTCACTCCTGCTGTTCCTCTGCTTTGTGCCTTCCGTCAACGCGTCCGAGGAGGATTTGAATGAGGGCGAGCAGCGAAGCAGGGACGGACCTGTGATGATCAGGTGTTTCACGCTGGGGCTTATCAGCATTCCTCGCCCCCCCTCCCCTTTCGTCCGACATCCTCGGAGTTTCATTTGCATCTTTGGTTTTCAGACATTCTCACGCTGATGCCACAGGAGTGAGTTGTTGTGGGTTCCATCTTTGGCCTAATCACTTCTGGATTTGTGCGCTTCGATTAACAGCATTAAACAATTTAAGGTGACGCTTTCAAATGTCTTTATTTATTTATAGACTGTGTACAAGTGACATAAATCTGAGCTGATCTGTTGATCAGTGGAACACATTACACTTGTTCTGTTAGATTGTGACTCCACTGCAAACACTTGTCCGCCTTGTTAGTTGTATATTAGAACTGAGCCTCCCACTCTGAGTATGTAGGTCAGAATGGATTTACACAATAAACTGCATAAAATTAAAATTTATACTTAAACTAATTAATTCTCAAGGGCGGAATATCTCATTCATTACAAATCACTACTTATGTAACCTTTAAAGTGCCATTTTCAGCGTCAATTTCCCCCCTAATGTTCCCTGTGCATACATTAAGTTTTATAATCAGAGCGCTGCGCTTTATTTAGCCGTCATGTGTCTGTCGGCATGAGATAAAAAGACATGAGTGTCATGCTGCACTGCAACAGAGAGCCTGCAGAGACAGCATCCGTTAATGTTACAGGAAGTTAATCTATGGTAATGATGGATCAAACCACGGCCCGGGGCGTTTCATTTGCACAAGTTGGAGAGGACAGGATGGAGGTGGAGGAGGTTTGGGGTTAGCAGGCAGAGACATGTATTAGGGGTGTGTTTCATTTGATTTCTCAGCGGTCCTGTCTTGTTCTTGGAGAGTTAATAGCCTTGAGAGATGCTTCAGCCTGTTAGCTGTTTGACTGCAGTTGCGGGGAGTTTGTGCAGAAATGCACATTGTGGTCAGGTGGGCGAGCTGCTTCCTCGCAATCATCTTTCAGCATCAAGCTGCTTTAAAGTTTAAAGTTTTACCAGCATGTAGTATTTCCAGTTCAATGGATCGGAGTGTAAATATTCGGCACTAAATGATTAAATAGGATTTGTTAGTGTTGTTGTGACACATTGTGTCCTAATGCTTTTCCATCCATTTCACTGGAACACACGCTGTGTTGCCAGTCAGGTGCGACTGTTCCCTTGGACCCTTTCAGAATAAGAGAATGCAGCTCTCGTTATCCACCTCACACACTTACACATCGCCACCACTGGTGAGGCAGAGACGGTCCGTCTGCAGAACGCCACAGGAATAATCGGATTAGTTTGTTAGGGAACGAATAACGGCTGATGTGGACCTGAAACAGCAGGAGATGCATTCAAACGCATATGCGAAGAGTCAAACAGCCTTTACTTACACAGACGGGTTCGGACGCAAAAATCAGTCCATGAACATGTCTTAAAAAAGGGTGTCTACTCGCACTGTGCTTGAGGTTCTTCCTATGTGCTATGCCAAAGTGCAAAATGTATTATTGTTAGGTATTAATGTCAGTCAATGGCTGTATGAGTCAGAACGTCTTTTCTGTTCGTTGGTCTGCTGAGTGAAAACCTCAGGCAGTTACCTACCTTCACTGTGGTGCTTCCACACATAACTCATAATTAGCGCTGGTTTCCTCCATTTTTGTCCAGTCCAGCAGGCGTCACAGTGTTTCGATGGGACTCGCTGTTATTTTTGGGCTCAGGCTGTTAAATAAAGAGGTTCGGGACGACGTAAATATACATTCAGTTAGTGTCAAGGAGAGTTGACTGTCTTCTAACAGTGTTTCAGAGGACCAGCAGGTTCGTCTTCTGTTTATCGAAACACATCATATTCTCAATTTCTAATAACACTGCTGATGATTAAAGTTTAATATCTGTCAGCACTTAAAGTTTCATGCCTGAAAGTCAACTCTGCACTTTTCCTCTCATCACCTCCCAGCGTCAGATCATAAAGACTTTATATTCCAACGAAAGGTAACATGAGATCATTATATTGAATTGGTAATAAATAACCGTAATTCCTCACATTTAAAGGAAAATGACTGTTTCAGTTTCAGTGACGTCCTGCAGTTTGTCCTCGTTCAACTCTGCCTGTCGCCATGACGACAAGGCTGGAACAGCCACACGAGCTGGATGTCCGCCGCGACAGACCAGAAGACACCACTGAGACACAAACAGAGAAGTCTTAACAGGTACAAGACGTCTCCTGCCCCATCAGCGTCTATTCGCTTTTGTCAGTCGAGGTCTGCGTTGTGTCATAAAAGCTTGTTATGAAGTTCCTTTTGGACCCCAGGACGTCCAGACGAGAGTTCAGCTAACGAGAGTCCTGGTGAAGACAGGAAGACGAGGAACAAGAAAACTGAAGAAGAAAAGAAAGAAAAATAGAGAGACAGAGCTCTGATCTACTGATCTATCATCATCATCAAACCTTGTGTGTGTGTGTGTGTTTGCCACCTGCCATTACAGCTTATCAAGCAGCCTGACGTGGAGAGGCGGAGGCTCTGGATGGAGAGGGAGGGCGAAGCTCTCCTCCCAGCTGATTCATCTCCAGCTGCAGGATCCAGAGGTGGCGCTGAGAGGACCCGCCGGGCGTCACCACGCGTCCTCTCTGACGCTGATGGGAAGACAGAAGAGACGCCACTCAGAACTGACCTCAGCGGTGTCACGTTGAGGTGCTATATGTTAATATACATACATTTCTGCACGTTTAAGGGGAAAAGCTTCTCCTTGAAATCTGATTCTAGATGCAATCTAGCCAAAAGTTAAAAAAGGTGTATACGCATTTACTCCTCCCAACCAGAACTACGTCAGTCAGCGCCCTCCGGAGGTGATCTGGTGATGATGAAGCCTGAGCTGCACTGAAACTCATTCTCACTTTTTGCTTGTGTTGCGGAGGAAAGCGCCCCCCTGTGATTTCAACACGCGATCATACAGAAGGTGCACCGCCATTTATCTGATCCATGAGCAGGTTGTATGTGTGAAGGAGGTGGAGGGAGGTTCAACTTTTATCTCGCTCGAAGCTCATAAACATGATTCGTGGATTTGGTGGTGTTAGTTTATGTCATTGTTTTTCTGGTGTTGTTGGAAGATACCAAGCTTTTGGACTATAAGGCCAACCCTGATTTACATGCACCATGATGGATCGCAGTCAGGTTCGGGATCCAGCCAACGGAGACACACACACACAGTATGTGGCTAATGTGCATCAAAAGCCTTGTCAGAGTCAGAACACACAGACAGGATTCAGACTCAGCTACATCAGCTGCTCTTAAAGCCAGCCCACATCAGCTGATGGCTCAGCCGATTCTCGTCTAAGCACCCAACTGGTAAATCTCAAACAGGGCGCCGACACTTGCTGCTTCCTCTGCAAACCGCCTCCACCCCAGCTCCTCCTTTTCATGCCACGTCCGACTTAATCAGTGTCATGTCTGTTGTCACTGATGCCTGCTCCGTTGTGCACCCTGCCTTAGGCCTTGTGCATATGCACGTGGAAGGGCGGGGGGGGGGGGGGTACCATAACAGAGGACCGGCTGCCAAATTTAACCCACCGCAGACCGACGCAAGATTTCGTTGACTTAACAAGGACAAAAAAACAGGTGCGCCGCAAT
>JAVQJF010027919.1:0-13413 GCA_036023855.1 Gadopsis marmoratus | reverse complement strand
ACAAAAATTTGATTTGGCACACACATTCATGTCCCTCTGACTTTAATCTTTCTCCATGATCAAGTTTTGCCACAAAAAGTCCCAAAAATCCCAGCTTAGGTGTTTTGCGCACGAACGCACGCACGAATTTCACTTTACTCGAGACAATTATAGGTTATAGTTTGATGAAACCCCCTAAAGCAACATATCCCCGTGTTCAGAATCTCATTGGCTATTCGACACGCCAATCATTATCATGATGAGCTGCAATTGGCTCGTTCTTTGGAAGAAGGAAGGGGAGCATGCACTTCCCTTCAATGCAGACTATCATTGGCTGTCGTAGTCTGAGGACGGGACATAGAAGGTCCGATTGGGTCAATGAGGTGTCAATAGAAAGATAGAACGTCAGCGGACATTTTGAAATCAAGATATCAAAAACATCTTCATGTGAGCCGAAGTTATTACCGAGAACGTGTGAAATATTATGCACAGCTGTCAACTACTGAGACATGACGCTGCAGCATTCCGTGGGATTTATGGATGTAATAACGTTTTGGACTAAATATGTCACTGTATTTTTATCGTCTGGACTGTTTACAGCGGGAACAGCAGCGTTTCCGGCGTCTTGTTGTTGACCTGTGGATTTCTGCGAGGCTTCACAGGTGAGGTGCTGTAACTGTGTTTACTTGCTGTGGACTAACATTAGCGCTGACTGTGTCGGCGGCTGTGGTTGGATCTTGAAATGGTTGGCATCAGTCGAATCACAGGAATCTAAGCGAATCTAAGATATGCGGCCTGAGCTCCCAGCTCAGCAGCTCGTCTGCATACAGCCAGAATTCTCTGGTTAATATGCAGACGGGCCGCTGGAGCCGGAACAGGCTGCTCTATATTAACAAGTGCTATGAGATAACTTATGTTATGATATGGCGTATATATATAAATACAATTGAACTGAATTTAAACTAATGACATTCCCATCAGCCTTAGCTGAGCACACGCTAATTGTCACAGGCAATTTTCCTTCATTGTGACTCTTGTCCACCTGTCAGCCTGATACTCATTTGGAAGTTTGGGAAGGTAATATGATTAACTACACAATGTTTGAATGATGCAATGTACTCTCCTGAAATGTACTACATAAAGTCTGTACTTGGTGCTTTCTGATGGTACAGAGATAGTTGGGGATTTGGGAAGCTGCACTGCACATCTGGTGTGTTTTTGTGATGCTGCTCCCATGATGCTACAAGTAACTATGCCTTAACAAGCTCCAGAGCCAGCGTGCAGTTCCACTCCTGTGGAGAGGAAGACATCCTGATTGGCTCATTCTTTGCTGTGAGCCCACAGTCTTCCCAATTAGGGGCTCGGAGTATTGCTTCGGGAGGTGAGGGACAGGGAGCCCAGCAACTTGGGTCAATCACTGGGTCGAGTTTGGTCAGCGCCGAACAGCTTGTTGCTGTATGTCCTTCGATGGAGGAGACAGTGTGTTGGAACTCTGGAAGCGTATGGTGTTTTGTAAAGCAAAATGTCTCAGTTTTGGCAGTTAGGAACGTGCTGCCATCCTGGAGATCATGGAGCGGATACTCGCACAGTTGCAAAAAAAATGTCAAGATGTGTCAATGCCAGTAGCAACACTTGCTTAAGCTGCAAATATATAAAGCTTTTTGGCATTAAAATAGCAATATATGTTTAAAAAATTGGGTCCTTTCCACATTATCAACCCATGCAGGTCTTAATCTCCTTGTTCACCTGGCATTGGCTTTCAGTGATGTTCAGGATGTTTTGCGGCAGAGACATTTTGCTGAGGGTGTGACATCTGGTTATGATGAGCAGGTAGAAATGGTGTTGGAAGGCAGCCAGAAACAAAAAAATAAAAAGGGAGTCAAGCAAAGTCAATTTTATTTATATAGCCCAATATCACATATAATTTTCCTCAAGGGGCTTTATAATCTGTACAGCATACAACACCCTCTGTCCTTAGACCTCAGTGAAGTGAAGTGGGGGCTGCAGATAACAATGAATACAAATCATTCTGCGATGATGCAACCACTCGCACGACACTGTTGATAAGCTGCAGGTGACAAAAGTTGTGTGAAACTTTTTACAGGTTTTGTTAGCCAGCCAACCCATAATTTTGCTTGTGTGACTACTCCTAATGAAAATGTCAAACTATCCAGGAATTCCAACAAGTCCTTCAAATTAAACGACAAAATATCTCTTTTGTAACTCCTCTCCAGAATGTTTTCCGATCTGCTGCACCCATTAGCAGGACAACATCGTTTGTCTGTGTCAAGCGACAACTACTATTTACAAAAATAAACCCGGTGTAACAGTCGTGATTTCTATATTAAAGTCTAGTGAGAAAAGTGGGAGGCTTATATTGTAAAAAAAAAAAAAAAAGAAGAAAATGTCGTAAAAACAGGATATAACACAGTTACCATCTGTGGGTGTCATTTAGGTGCCATGACGGGTAGATTGTCACAGTCACTTTTGTAACTCCTCTCCAGAACGTTTTCTGATCTGATGCCCCTATCAGCAGGAAAGCATCGTTTGTCTGTGTCTTCAAAACTGGTGAAGAATTACTGTTGAAAATGCCTATAGGCACAAACACACCTTGGTTAATGTTAGGTGAAAGATCACGGTTTGCATTAGAATTACAACTCCATTAAGGTGAGTGGACCTTTGTAATTATGGTTGCAATAATAACTACTTGGTTAGGGTCAGGGAATGATTGTTGTCATGGTTAATAGAAACCAATGTTGACTGTTGTTATGAGAAACTGAAATGAAGTCTCCCATGGCAAAGTCACCGCAATTCCCAAGAAAACGCAGCAATTAGATAAAAATCGGACAATTACGAACACGACTTTGTATAGCAGGAAAGGTTTTCCTGCTGTCTTACGCCTACAATATACTTGTGACCCTTCAGACCCTTGCCATCCCAGTCAGAAATGTACAAACATTCTTGTTGCCCTTCAGAAACATGCTCTGCTCTGAAATCGGATCGTCGAAGATAAATTACCACCAGTAAATTACTATTTTACCTCACTTTTAGGAACATGACAGCATGGATATTTCCTACAGCTTGTGAGGACTTGAACACCTGCTAAAGAGACATTTTGAATTAATATGTGCAATAGGGAGACATTAAAAGCTTAGTTTTTGATGACGAGGCAGCAGAACTCTGCACTGTGCCAGACGCGTTAGACAGAAAGAGTCATGGGGTGGAGATGATATAAAAGCATACAGTAGGTAATTCTGTAAGCATAATTAAACATGAAGATTTATCTTTGTCTTGTTGTCAAGCTGAAGTGTGCTTCAAAACGATGAGTGTCAGGTAGGTAGGTAACATGCACACATCAGCGTTTTGTTGATGCCTTCTTCATCCCAATCACAAAGTGTGACTATCTTAAAGGTCATACATACACAACACAGATTCTTCTACTCAACCACTATCATCATCCAGCACATATATTACATCAAAAACCAACCACATCACAGCAAGCGGCCGTTATATTAGCCTGAATTTCAGTTCCATTTTACTGGGAGAGAACAAGCAGTGAGAATAGATCATTTCGTCTGGTATGGTAATGAACGCAGGTGCACCCCAGAGGTGTATCCTTAGTTCACTTCTATATTCACATTTCACTCAAGACTGCATTGCAAAATATGATAGGGACCGCATCATTAAATTTGCGCACAGAAGAACTGATAGAGGGAATTCAGAATAACGATGAGTCCCTTTTCACAGAGAGGAGCTTGTGTGACTCACAGAGTGGTGAAGTGAAAATAAAGTTGATTTAAATGCCACCAAGATGAAGGAAATCATTCCTGACTTAAAGGCAAACAGCAGAAAGCACACTCCTATTAGTGTCAATGGTGCTGGTGTAAAGAACGGAGTTCAAATATCCAAGGACCTCAAATGTCTTCGCTGTGCAGCCTTTGGCAAATAGGCTCAGCAACAACTACCATTTACAAAACCCCCTATATAACAGTCAAGGTTTCTATATTATAGTCTAGTGAGAAAACTGCACTGATGAGGGAGGACGATTATACTGAACAAAAAAAAAAAAAGTTGGAATAACAGGACATTAAACAGCTCTGGAACACAGTTGCCATCTGTGGGTGTCATTTAAGTGCTATGATGTGGAGTCACAGATGCAAAACCCAACAGGGCGATGGACTGATCACTCCGCTCTCATCAGATAGATCCTGTCACTGGAAGTGCTACTCAGACATGCAAAGTATTTTGTACCACAACAGTTAACAACTAAAAACTGTTTTTTACTGTCACACTGTCAAGGTTGTGAATTTGTTCCACCACTTAAGTACAACAAGCTGTTGAACTGTTGACAGTTCAAGTATTTATTTAATTTTCTTCACCAAGCGGTTTTTATTCTGTCATGTGCTATATTCTTATTACATGTGTCTTTTCTTTTATGTGTCCTGTTTATTTTCTCATCTTCTTTTAGAAGGGATAATCGATTAATTGATCCAGTTGTTTAAAATAGAAAAAAGAGGTAAACATTTTCTGATCCACCATCTAAGATGTGAAGATTTATTGCTTTTCTGTGGTTTTATTTAGACACTTGAAGATGTCACAGGCTATCAGAGCTTGTGTTTTTCACTTTTCTTTCACTATTAACTTTCACTATCAATGAATCAAAAAATAATAATTATTATTGATAATTATTATTAACTGATAATAGACATTTGTTGCATTCCTTTTTGTCTTGTTTTTATGTAAATGTGCAATAACAAAATCTATATGATGTATGAATACATCAATTAAACAGTATATTGATATATATATTTCAAATGTGTCACTGTCACTAAAATAGACACTGTCCTTAATATAATGATGCGATATGAATAAGTCATGAATAATACTGGAAAGTATAACTTGTCAGTGCATGCTATGATGTAAATGCACAGTGATGTGATGTGTTACTGTATATGACATATATACCGTATAATAAGTAATGTAAATGTGTTCATAATCAACTTGCAATTGTTTTGTAAAATGACAATATATTGGGAAAGAAACACTCAACTACATTTGCAAAAAAGGGATTAAAGTCATCATTTGGCTCATTATGGACCACCTTTGCTGAGTAAATGGATCCACATTGCTGTTTGAGCAGATTTCTTTTTATGTGCTTCTCGCCTAAGGTGTCCTGGTTGATTGTAAAACCTGAGCCACGGTCAGCCTCTTTCATGTAATACTCCATGCTGTCAGATCTTGTACTGAGTCCAGACAGTCTCCACTACCCCTGCCACCCTGCACAGAAGAAGCAGCTACAGATAATGGACAAATCCTAACGTGACAACCAAAAGACAGCACTGGACATCTACAATTAGTAAACATGACCGATGATGTCCAAGCCTGTGCTTGTGGCGAGAAGCATTACTTTGACGTGACCATTCGCAAGGTAGCAATTCCACGGTGTAATTTATGCAGCATTTTTATCTCTGCATTACATAAGGGTGATTGAGTCAAAAGCTATTGTGGCTCCACAGCCTGTCATAAACAAATCAGTAAAAAGCCAATTTTCTTCTTCACAGGAACCAGTCTTTTAAAATGCTTTCCGAAACTCACTGACTTAACCAGCATTTTTCACATACATAACAACTTGGGCGTGACAAGTTAAAAGGCAGACTAGAAAAGAATGTACAGTTTCCATAATGGCAGCATAATTACATACATTTCTATCCAATACGGCAGATTATCCAAGTCCCGTGTCCATTAGAAGCATAAAAATAAATTTACTATTGTTGTAACATTTGGCATGATAAGTCTGGAGTGAAATATTAGCTGTAGTAAGTACTTATGTTCTGAGAGGCTGTACTTATGCACAGCTGTGCTTTGAGCAAAATCAAGTTGAAAAATTGAGTTTAGCATGTTAGCATGCTGGCATTTGCTTATTAGCGCTAAACAAAAAACTACAGCTGAGGATGATGGGAATGTCATTATGCTATGCAGGTATTTGCTCACAAACCAAAGTATTGGACAGATTCAAATCTGCCACTAGATGAAAGTCAAGGGATTTTAAGTTATTACAGTTTATACTGAGGGGTGCATGAATTTGTGTACCAAATGTCACGATTTGACATGATTTTATGTCAAAACTACAAATGTTTACCTTATTGTAGTGCTATGAAAATTGTCCATCACCAAAGTCAGTAAGATTCATCCCCTGTGGAAGATGAATGTAAGTACAAAATTTCATCTCAATTCGACCAGTAGTTGAGATATTCCAGACTGGACTGAAGTGTTGGACCGACCAAACAACACTGGCATTCCTAGAGCCATGCTGCATTGTTAAAAACCATATTGTTATACAGGAACAGAAAATATCAAGCTCTTATTTTTATCACTTTAAGGACCATCTATCTATCTATCTATTGACTGCTGCTTGTCAATGACATAATTAATATACAACACTTTTGATATTTATTACCCCTGTAAAGTCTTGTACTGTGAGGGGATAAAAGTAGGTACATATAGTTAAAAAAAGCCTCCTAAAGAGTCAGGCTACTTGTGGACAGCAGAGGACCTGCTACCTCCAAAAGTAACTGACTTTTGAAACCGTCCCAGGGAGGAAAGAAATGTGTGGATGAGTGGGAGTGACGGAACTTTCTAGGTCAAGGAAAGTGAATCCCAGGAAAGCTTTTACTTGTCTTGAGTTGCCAAAGCCATAATCACATTGTCACTCTGCAGGGCTGCACTATTTATAGGATTTTCTATTCATATAAACAACAAATTACCACGAAAAAGTAATCATCCTCCAAAGACATAAAGCAAGCCAGGCCATTAACCTTGTCGTGGTCCTTCTTTGAAAACAATTAACATAATTTTGACTGCTGGATGTGTTAAAAAGGAATCACAGACTCATCTCAAAATTGTGCGTGGCTGCACATCAAAATATGTGACATGGTGGCTCAATTGTTAGTGCATTTGCATTTCTTTTTTCACCACATTTGTGTGGATATCTTTTGGCTGTTGTCCAGACACATGCTGGTCGTTTGGATTGGAAACACTGTTTTGTCCATAAGTGAGAGTGAGTGACTGTCAATCTGTGTCAGCCCTGTTATTAACAGGAGTCCTGCCCAGTGCATGCTGGTTGAAAATACTTCAGCCTCCTGTAAACAAACAAGACAATGAATAATTTACCTTATGGAAAGGTTTACCACAGTCATGCCACTAGTATTAGCTAAATACCATCCCAGCCATCCTTCATTTACACCATCTGATTCACTTGTCATTTTGTATTGTTATGAAATGCCAGAATGTGTGCGGGAGTTTTGCATTTATTTATTCACACACTCCCCCAGTCTTAAAATTGTGATGAATCCCATTATGCCTCCTACGCCCTCTTTTATTGATAGACAGCATGCACATATTCCACTTGAGTGTGTTTTGTTTTGAGACTGGCCAAGTCCTGGTCAACTAGTCCATGGCAAACTACTGCAGTTCCAACACAGCATCAATTTGATGTCAAAATATATTTAATTGTCCATCTAAACAGTATCCAAAGCTACCAAAAATATGAGTCACCTGGCTATATGCATATGTTAAATGTGAAAGGAAAATTATGGCATTTTTCTACATGAGTCTTATTCTCAAAAGTATTGCTGTTATGATACTGTAGGTCATAATAATTTGGACTCGCCACCTTTTTGTAGATTTGATTTAGAGTCAGTGACAAGCATTTGAAATGATTTACGTAAAATTTTAAGAATATTTGAAAATCTCAATAAACATGGTTTTGCACGATACACCCATAACATTTTTTTTCAACATTTTATATGAGAATAAGATCCAGGTTGGAAAAAACCCTGTAATTTTCCTTTAAGCTATGCAGCTGTTGCAGACTTGCAGAGCCTCATTTCTGGTGGCGTATCTGTGGCAGAGTTTCTGAAAATCATAGCAAAAATGTTTTGGTAGGGTTAATGACATGAGGTTATCATTATAAATCTTTAGTGCATGCTTTGCTTAGCACTTACTTTAGCATACCAACCCATTACATAAAAAAAAAACCGGTATAATGAATTAGCTTCTTTCTGAGCTTATTAGAGCTTCTAGGCTCACTTACAGTAAATCAAACAGCTGTTCTCCCATTTTGTGCTGTCAGATGAGTTTTAGTTTTCTGGAGTCCCAACAAGATAACAGCACTTAGCAAGTGTTGTTCGAGTGCTGTGTTGTAGACTTAAATGGACAGCCTGTAACCTTCCGCTTTATTGGATTCTGTGAGTGCCTGGGTCAGGCATTAAGCTAAATGACTTCTATTTCCCTCAAAACCCTGTAATAGTGTTTAAGGACCTCTGTCCGCCAAAGGTCATTGTCTGTCAAAGACATTGGCAGTTAAATTAGAAATACGCCAGTCTTACTCTCTCTTGACTGCTTGTGGTAGTGGTCCCATCAGGTATATTAGCCAAAGTGCAAGGACAGAGCTCGTTCCTCAGTAGCCGTTGAGTTTGTAATAGCATTTTCTCTTCGTACATGAGGGACTTATTCGTGGACAAAGATTTTGACCTTGTCTCAGGTATGTGGAGACTTGACATTTAAAGAGAAGTTATAGGTAGAAAGTTTTAGTGTTGTCTCCATCAGGTGGAACAAGAGCGAAATGTAATTTTTCATACTTTGTGTCTGAAATTGAAGGTTGAATGTCATGTTCTTTAGAGCAGTGAACTCCACAAGTCCTAAAAACGAAAAGAAAAAAAACTGAAAATGAGAAATGGAGGCCCAAATTTTCTTTCTAGGCAAGTAATGACTATGTGTTACCGACTCCAGAAGACGCCTGAAGTAGAGGGTAAGAGAACGTGAAACTCAAGGGTGAATAGGAGGTAGGAGATTGTAGAGTGCAGTGGCTAAATGCAATTTTCCAAAAGGTGATTTTAACATTGAGAGAATAAAAAGGATTTCCAGTACCATTTCTGAACCACAAGTGGTGATGAGTACTTGCAAAGTGGATAAAAGGTGGCAAACATTGAGCACCTTATGTTTTAGTCTAAATCCAATCCCAATTATTCTAATCATATAAAATGCATTGTACAAATTATAAGAGCACTCCAGCAATGTATCATTGTACTCCAATAACATTGTTGGAGTCACGATGAAGAAAAAAAAAATGTAGGCTAGAACAATCCATGTAGTAGAACTAGGGATATCATCTTTTTATCCATGCTTTCTTCTTCCATGTCAAAACATGGTTTCTATGTTACACAAGCTGAATGAGGACAACTTCCACTTAGGTGTCAGATGATTTTTATGGATACCGCAAATACAGCAGAAGAACAGATGAATACAAGCTTCTTTGTTGGCTGCTACCATGACAATTCTAAGTCAGACTGGGATAACCTGCTAAGCTTTTACATAAACACTAATACAGAACAATGTGCAGTTCGTGTACAGTCTTCTCATTAGAAATGACCAGAAACTGTCATAAAATGAAATTAATCATGAACACACAACAAGAAATGTGCAGCCTCGTCACTAACAAGGCGGATACCCAGTTCATGCCATTTACACATAGTCAACCTGTCAACTTTCTGATTAGAATCTGATAAGAAGCGGCACACCCTGTAATACCACCAAAACCTTCAAACTGTCTAAAACTGAACTTGCAAAGCTACGTTGCATGAAGTTGTTCTTTGATCTGGAGCGGCTGTCTAACTCCTTATCAGACAATGGCATGACAAGAGCGGAAAGCTCTGAGGTAATCTTTGTTATTCTGCTAGAAGTAATGTTGCCCACAGGGAGAGGATTCCAGACTGTTTAATCAGCCATATTAATCATGCATTATTTATTACAATTACAAGAGCCTCTCTGTGTGCAGCAGTAGCCTCAACCCTCGAGGCAACAGCATGAAAAAGAGTGTGTGAATAGATTAAACTGAGCCTTTGGCACTTCTCTAAGAACAAAATGTATCGTTCAGGACCAAGTGAAGAGACATCTTTCTATCAGCCCTACATGATGTCAGTCCAGAGGCAAAAAGGAATGTTACGCACGTTACTGCTGCGTGGTGTACTGTATCACACAAAATGTCATAAAGGCCCTGTGAGCCTGCTCTTCTCAGCTGTGTTCTCAGGTTTGACCATTAAAGTTGATTATCTCCCCCAGATACAAATAAGGCTCAGTGGGGGGGGAAAGCATAAATTAACAGGGTGAAGATGTTGAAAAGTACATGCCTCCGTTCAGCTGCTTGGTTCAATACCGTACTTTTTGAGAGCGAGCACCTGCTTTGCCAAACACAAAGCATTGCAGAGAGCTTGCCATTACAGGTATTTCTCCAGGCCATCCATCATTGTGGCACGGCAGCGCTGAGATATGCTTAGGTGAGCCTGATTAAAGCCAAGGATGCCTCCCGACCCGCTCCGAAGGAAATGAGAGGGGAGGGAGGACTGGAGCCCCTGCTCCATCCGTCTCCCTACTGCTTTATTCATGTGCTATCTGGTTCACTGGCTTTTGCTTCGTGTTTCCTCTCCATTACTTGAATTCTACAGCAGGTGCTAGTGAATTGTGCATGTCTCATTACATGTCCCACTGTAGATTCCTCTCACTGCTCTTTTGTGTGTGGATGATTTGGGCTGGAAAGATTATCACCAACCATCTATTCACCAAATCTACCTTTTCAGATAATATGAATAACATTAATTGTCGAACATGTAGTTTTTTTTAATAATCCACAAAATCCTTTGAACAAACAATAGAAGACTACTACAACTGCTGCTTCAAGATGCTAATGCTATTAATAAAACATAAGTATATGTAAGAGGACATCATAAAAAGATAAAAGCTAAGAAATATTAAACTTCCCTGTGGCTCTGAGGCATGCTGAATATATTTTTATATTTGATTAATGTTACCAACCCTCAATTAACTGGAAATGCAATTTAAATATAGTTGATTATTACTATAAAATATACACACAAATGTCTATTTGTGTGTATACAAATAAAGGGTTCAAATAGATGCTTACATGGTCTTGTTTACTAGGTACCCCTGGGACTAGCTTTAACTGGACATTGAAAGTAATCAATAACATTTAAAACCAATTCTAAATGCATGAGGAGATGCCTGAATTGGAATTGAGCAATTTTGTCGTCTTTTACCAATTAGGATCTGTGCGAGAGATGTGTGACTTGGTGACAAAATGGAGAGTTACAGTTAGGTTTTTATGAAATTAGGAAATCAGAAATTACTTTTTTCTGAATGATAAATTATGACTTACTAGAAATTGCTCTCAAAAGGTGAGGATACAGAACTGCACTTCACTCTGTGTCCTTAACAATGGTCCTTATTTGCAGTTTTCTGAGGAACTCCCGAGACTGTGTTCAAATTGGAAGATTTACAATGCCCAGTTAACAAATAAAATAAACACTGTTGTATTATTTTTTTATATAAGGACTTCCCAAAGCTACACTTTAATGCCTTTCGTATTGCAAGGCCAAGTGAGAGAGAATAAATGAAAACAGGGCAGTGCTCCACAAGGTAATGTGTACTTTAAAAAGAGTTTCCTGTGTGTGTCAGTATCAACTGAGGCAGTTTAGTGTTTTGCCTTTGATGTGGACCCACAAATTTAAGGCAGCCCATTAAAATTCTGTGTCAAATGGTGTATTAAGATCTAATAGGATTAAAATTGAACTTCCAAACCCAATCTGCTGCAAAATATAAAATCACTGGCTGTAACTCCTATAAACACATTTCTGTACTATGAGTTTGCTCTCAAGTCCAGATGGAATCTTCAAACTTCACAAAACTGAGGCAGTGGAAAACACCTTGAGATACTGTCTGTATCTAGATTTATTTGACAGGTATTGTAAACAAAATGCATTTTCTATCAGACATGAGAAAGATACAGCCAACAAATGACCCATTCCCCTATACAAGGAGGTCAGGTGCAGTGATAAACCTTCTCCTCACACGATAAATGTAAATGTTTTGCTCTTGGATAACTGCACTGATTGGATGTGGGCAGTGTGCGAAATAGTCTATGACAATCGGGGGGTCTCGTGAGATGGGCAGTCAATTTTGTCAATTTTGTCTTCCGTTTGGTGCTGGGAAGGTAGTGCACAGTGGGTTTTTAGAGCATTTTCGCTGAAAACGGCTGCAAATGACGTTATGATAGTGGTGAAGTTTGCAGGCCCGGCAACTAAACAATGAGCTGAAACTCTATGAAGCCCTGTAAAGCAGAGGGGAGTTGCAGATTGGGATGATAATTCTCTGTAGGTTCATCACTACAAATCCTTTTCATGTTGTCATTTGATACATCATATAAATATCGATTATTGCCCATTTGAACAGATTAAAATTTGATCTTTACAGGAAGGTCATGAAATTTGGATTACACAGTGATGTCCATACAGGTAGGCCTATTCAACATCACATTTGCCATCCATAAAAAGGAAGGTTGCATAACATTTGTTTTGCTGCTCTTGTAAAGGTAGAAAAATGGAATATTCATTTTCGTGCTTCCTTTTATACTGTATGAGCTCTCTGGATCTTGTTGGATGCTTTTCAATTTGTAAAATGAAATGAGAATTTGAGAGATTAATACGACTTACCTGTGTGGATCACCAAAGATGCTGGAATGACTTAGAGAAAGTCGTGCTGAAGCCTAGGTCGATTTTCTTCCTTGTTTTTATGCTTCTAATGAGGTGTTTCAGCTCAAGGGGCTTATGCTGCTACTGAAGTGAATAAACCTTGTGTAATGTATGTTTGGAATTCAAAATGATTTAAACTTCCTTCGACTATTGTGTGATGTAGTACCTTTTCTTAGGGGATCTATTTTGGTCTGAATTATACAGCCAAGGTGACAAAATATTCAATTGAGTAAGCGAAAGTGGGGTTTTTGTCCCACATTTAACATGGGAGAAGTGCTGGCCGTGTCCGAAAGTGGACACAGTGTTCATGTGCTGGACAATTAGCAAGCCCCCAATGGGGCCATTGGGGAAGCTTTGGGCCGATAGGGCAGAATCTGTGTTGGCGTACCCTTTCCTGTTAGGGGCGCTGTCATGAAGCTGTCCGATTGGGAACAATTGGGAAGATTAGCAACCTGTCAATGTTAAATTTTAGGGGGTCCCAAAGGCAAAAATTATCCATAATGCACTCTGGTGACCACCGGCCACCATATTTAAACTTCCCTTATGCCTCTCCCAGGGACGGGGGGGACAATTGGGACACTTAACAAACTTTTCATTTTTAACTTGGGGGGTGCCAATAGAATGGTGGCGCCGACCCCCCCCCATGACCAAAATTCCCTTATGTTTATCTGCAGGACAATTGGGAACAATTGGGAAAATTAACCAACTTATCATGTTAACTGTTGGGGGAGGGTAACTAAGCAGCAGTTAATGAAGAGAAAAGGCAGAAATTGAGCATCGACGTGCACCCAGCAGCCCCGAAGTCGAGTCAGTTGTTCTCCATAAACCCAAC